>JAEOAD010000987.1:0-181528 GCA_036365145.1 Orientallactaga sibirica
CTTCTTTTGTAGGAAAGCAAGTGATTCCTAGAACCGAATTAGCTTATTTCACACAGTACAATGTTAGGCAATGAAGATGTTTGTTTTCTCAAGAAACTACTTTAGAAATGAGGCGAATCTACTAACTTGTACATCTTGTTAGATTACACAAACTAGAAAGTTTGAACTTGCTGCACTCAACCTTCTTTTGTAGGAAAGCAAGTGATTCCTAGAACCGAATTAGCTTATTTCACACAGTACAATGTTCGGCAATGAAGAGTTTTGTTTTCTCAAGAAACTACTTTAGAAATGAGGCGAATCTACTAACTTGTACATCTTGTTAGATTACACAAACTAGGAAAGTTTGAACTTGCTGCACTCAACCTTCTTTGTAGGAAAGCAAGTGATTCTAGAACCGAAAATTAGCTTATTTCACACAGTACAATGTTCGGCAATGAAGACTTGCTAGGAAAGCAAGTGATTCCTAGAACAAGTGAATTAGCTTATTTCACACAGTACAATGTTCGGGCAATGAAGATGTTTGTTTTCTCAAGAAACTACTTTTAGAAATGAGGCGAATCTACTAACTTGTACATCTTGTTAGATTACACAAACTAGGAAAGTTTGAACTTGCTGCACTCAACCTTCTTTGTAGGAAAGCAAGTGATTCCTAGAACCGAATTAGCTTATTTCACACAGTACAATGTTCGGCAATGAAGATGTTTGTTTTCTCAAGAAACTACTTTAGAAATGAGGCGAATCTACTAACTTGTACATCTTGTTAGATTACACAAACTAGGAAAGTTTGAACTTGCTGCACTCAACCTTCTTTGTAGGAAAGCAAGTGATTCCTAGAACCGAATTAGCTTATTTCACACAGTTCAATGTTGGGCAATGAAGATGTTTGTTTTCTCAAGAAACTACTTAGGAAATGAGGCGAATCTACTAACTTGTACATCTTGTTAGATTACACAAACTAGGAAAGTTTGAACTTGCTGCACTCAACCTTCTTTGTAGGAAAGCAAGTGATTCCTAGAACCGAATTAGCTTATTTCACACAGTACAATGTTCGCAATGAAGATGTTTGTTTTCTCAAGAAACTACTTTAGAAATGAGGCGAATCTACTAACTTGTACATCTTGTTAGATTACACAAACTAGGAAAGTTTGAACTTGCTGCACTCAACCTTCTTTGTAGGAAAGCAAGTGATTCCTAGAACCGAATTAGCTTATTTCACACAGTACAATGTTCGGCAATGAAGATGTTTGTTTTCTCAAGAAACTACTTTAGAAATGAGGCGAATCTACTAACTTGTACATCTTGTTAGATTACACAAACTAGGAAAGTTTGAACTTGCTGCACTCAACCTTCTTTGTAGGAAAGCAAGTGATTCCTAGAACCGAATTAGCTTATTTCACACAGAACAATGTTCGGCAATGAAGATGTTTGTTTTCTCAAGAAACTACTTTAGAAATGAGGCGAATCTACTAACTTGTACATCTTGTTAGATTACACAAACTAGGAAAGTTTGAACTTTCTGCACTCAACCTTCTTTGTAGGAAAGCAAGTGATTCCTAGAACCGAATTAGCTTATTTCACACAGTACAATTTTCGGCAATGAAGATGTTTGTTTTCTCAAGAAACTACTTTGAAAATGAGGCGAATCTACTAACTTGTACATCTTGTTAGATTACACAAACTAGGAAAGTTTGAACTTGCTGCACTCAACCTTCTTTGTAGGAAAGCAAGTGATTCCTAGAACCGAATTAGCTTATTTCACACAGTACAATGTTTGGCAATGAAGGCGTTTGTTTTCCAAACAAACTACGTTAGAAATGTGGTTAATCTACTAAGGTGTACATCTTGTTAGATTACACAAACCAGGAAAGTTTGATCTTGCTGCACTGAAGACTCTTCGTAAGAAAGCAACTCATTTGCAGAACAGAACTGGCTTATTTCACACAGTACTGTGTTCAGCAATGAAGGTGTTTGTTTTCTAAACAAACTACGTTAGAAATGTGGTTATTCTACGAAATTGTACACCTTGTTAGATTACACAAACTAGGAAAGTTTGATCTAGCTGCACTGAAGACTCTTCGTAAGAAAGCCACTCATTTGCGGAACAGAGCTGCCTTATTTCACACAGTACTGTTCGGCAATGAAGGCGTTTGTTTTCTAAACAAACCGCGTTAGAAATGTGGTTAATTTTTTAAATTGTACATCTTGTTAGATTACGCCAACTAGGAAAGTTTGATCTTGCTGCACTGAAGACTCTTCGTAAGAAAGCAACTCATTTGCAGAACAGAACAGCCTTATTTCACACAGTACTGTGTTCGGCAATGAAGGTGTTTGTTTTCTGAACAAACTACGTTAGAAATGTGGTTAATCTACCAAGTCGTACATCTTGTTAGATTACACACAGCAGGAAAGTTTGATCTTGCTGCACTGAAGACTCTTCGTAAGAAAGCAACTCATTTGCAGAACAGAACTGGCTTATTTCACACAGTACTGTGTTCGGCAATGAAGGTGTTTGTTTTCTAAACAAACTACGTTAGAAATGTGGTTATTCTACTAAATTATACATCTTGTTATATTACACAAACTAGGAAAGTTTGATCTTGCTGCACTGAAGACTCTTCGTAAGAAAGCCACTCATTTGCGGAACAGAACAGCCTTATTTCACCCAGTACTGTGTTCGGCAATGAAGGCGTTTGTTTTCTGAACAAACTACGTCAGAACTGTGGATATTTTACTAAATTGTACATGTTGTTTGATTAAGCAAACTAGGAAAGTTTGATCTTGGTGCACTGAAGGCTGTTCGTAAGAAAGCAACTGATTTGGGGAATAGAACAGCCTTATTTCACACAGTACAGTGTTCGGCAATGAATGAGTTTGTTTTCTAAACTAACTATTTAGAAATGATGGTAGTCTATTAAGTTGTACATCTTGTTAGATTACACAAACTAGGAAAGTTTAATCTTCCTGCACTGACGACTCTTCCTAAGAAAGCAACTCATTTGTAGAACAGAACTGGCTTACTTCACATAGTACTGCCTTCGGCAATGAAGGTGTTTGTTTTCTAAACAAACTACGTGAGAAATGTGGTTAATCTACTAAGTTGTACATCTTGTTAGATTACACAAACCAGGAAAGTTTGATCTTGCTGCACTGAAGAATCTTCGTAAGAAAGCAACTCATTTCCAGAACAGAACTGGCTTATTTCACACAGTACTGTGTTCGGCAATGAAGGTGTTTGTTTTCTAAACAAACTACGTTAGAAATGTGGTTAATCTACTAAATTGTACACCTTGTTAGATTACACAAACTAGGAAAGTTTGATCTAGCTGAACTGAAGACTCTTCGTAAGAAAGCCACTCATTTGCTGAACAGAACAGCCTTATTTCACACAGTACTGTGTTCGGCAATGAAGGCGTTTGTTTTCTAAACAAACTACGTTAGAAATGTGGTTAATCTACTAAGTTTTACATCTTGTTAGATTACGCTAACTAGGAAAGTTTGTTCTTGCTGCACTGAAGACTCTTCGTAAGAAAGCAACTCATTTGCAGAACAGAACAGCCTTATTTCACACATTACTGTGTTCGGCAATGAAGGCGTTTGTTTTCTAAACAAACTCCGTTAGAAATGTGGTTAATCTACTAAGGTGTACATCTTGTTAGATTACACAAACCAGGAAAGTTTGATCTTGCTGCACTGAAGACTCTTCGTAAGAAAGCAACTCATTTGCAGAACAGAACTGGCTTATTTCACACAGTACTGTGTTGGCAATGAAGGTTTTTGTTTTCTAAACAAACTACGTTAGAAATTGGTTAATCTACTAAATTGTACATCTTGGTAGATTAAACAAACTAGGAGAGTTTGATCTAGCTGCACTGAAGACTCTTTGTAAGAAAGCCACTCATTTGCTGAACATATCAGCCTTATTTCACACAGTACTGTGTTCGGCAATGAAGGCGTTTGTTTTCTGAACAAACTACGTCAGAACTGTGGTTACTCTACTAAATTGTACATCTTGTTTGATTAAGCAAACTAGGAAAGTTTGATCTTGCTGCACTGATGACTGTTCGTAAGAAAGCAACTGATTTGGGGAACAGAACAGCCTTATTTCTCACAGTACAGTGTTCGGCAACGAATGAGTTTGTTTTCTAAACAAACTATTTAGAAATGATGGTAGTCTATTAAGTTGTACATCTTGTTAGATTACACAAACTAGGAACGTTTAATCTTCCTGCACTGAAGACTCTTCGTAAGAAAGCAACTCATTTGTAGAACAGAACTGGCTTACTTCACACAGTACTGCGTTCGGCAATGAAGGTGTTTGTTTTCTAAACAAACTACGTTAGAAATGTGGTTAATCTACTAAGTTGTACATCTTGTTAGATTACACAAACCAGGAAAGTTTGATCTTGCTGCACTGAAGAATCTTCGTAAGAAAGCAACTCATTTCCAGAACAGAACTGGCTCATTTCACACAGTACTGTGTTCGGCAATGAAGGTGTTTGTTTTCTAAACAAACTACGTTAGAAATGTGGTTAATCTACTAAATTGTACACCTTGTTAGATTACACAAACTAGGAAAGTTTGATCTTGCTGCACTGAAGACTCTTCGTAAGAAAGCCACTCATTTGCTGAACAGAACAGCCTTATTTCACACAGTACTGTGTTCGGCAATGAAGGCGTTTGTTTTCTAAACAAACTACGTTAGAAATGTGGTTAATCTACTAAATTTTACATCTTGTTAGATTACGCTAACTAGGAAAGTTTGTTATTGCTGCAGTGAAGACTCTTCGTAAGAAAGCAACTCATTTGCAGAACAGAACAGCCTTATTTCACACAGTACTGTGTTCGGCAATGAAGGCGTTTGTTTTCTAAACAAACTAGTTAGAAATGATGGTTAGTCTACTAAATTGTACATCTTGTTAGATTACACAAACTAGGAAAAGTTTGATCTTGCTGCACTGAAGACTCTTCGTAAGAAAGCAACTCATTTGCGGAACAGAACAGCCTTATTTCACACAGTACTGTGTTGGCAATGAAGGCGTTTGTTTTCTAAACAAACTACGTTAGAAATGTGGTTAATCTACTAAGTTGTACATCTTGTTAGATTACACAAACCAGGAAAGTTTGATCTTGCTGCACTGAAGACTCTTCGTAAGAAAGCAACTCATTTGCAGAACAGAACAGCCTTATTTCACACAGTACTGTGTTCGGCAGTGAAGGTGTTTGTTTTCTAAACAAACTACGTTAGAAATGTGGTTAATCTACTAAATTGTACATCTTGTTAGATTACACAAAACAGGAAAGTTTGATCTTGCTGCACTGAAGACTCTCAGTAAGAAAGCCACTCATTTGCGGAACAGAACTGGCTTATTTCACACAGTACTGTGTTCGGCAATGAAGGTGTTTGTTTTCTAAACAAACTACGTTAGAAATGTGGTTAATCTACGAAATTGTACGCCTTGTTAGATTACACAAACTAGGAAAGTTTGATCTAGCTGCACTGAAGTCTCTTCGTAAGAAAGCCACTCATTTGCGGAACAGAACAGCCTTATTTCACACAGTACTGTGTTCGGCAATGAAGGCGTTTGTTTTCTGAACAAACTACGTTAGAAATGTGGTTAATTTACTAAATTGTACATCTTGTTAGATTAAACAAACTAGGAAAGTTTGATCTTGCTGCACTGAAGACTCTTCATAAGAAAGGCACTCATTTGGGGAACAGAACAGCCTTATTTCACCCAGTACTCTGTTCGGCAATGAAGGCATTTGTTTTCTGAACAAACTACGTTACAAATGTGGTTAATCTACTAAATTGTACATCTTGTTAGATTAAATAAACTAGGAAATTTGATCTTGCTGAACTGAAGACACTTCATAAGAAAGCCACTCATTTGGGGAACAGAACAGCCTTATTTCACCCAGTACTGTGTTCGGCAATGAAGGCGTTTGTTTTCTGAACAAACTACGTCAGAACTGTGGTTATTCTACTAAATTGTACATCTTGTTTGATTAAGCAAACTAGGAAAGTTTGATCTTGGTGCACTGAAGACTGTTCGTAAGAAAGCAACTGATTTGGGGAACAGAACAGCCTTATTTCACACAGTACAGTGTTCGGCAACGAATGAGTTTGTTTTCTAAACAAACTATTTAGAAATGATGGTAGTCTATTAAGTTGTACATCTTGTTAGATTACACAAACTAGGAAAGTTTAATCTTCCTGCATTGACGACTCTTCGTAAGAAAGCCACTCATTTGCTGAACATATCAGCCTTATTTCACACAGTACTGTGTTCGGCAATGAAGGCGTTTGTTTTCTAAACAAACTACGTTAGAAATGTGGTTAATCTACTAAATTTTACAACTTGTTAGATTACGCTAACTAGGAAAGTTTGTTCTTGGTGCACTGAAGACTCTTCGTAAGAAAGCAACTCATTTGCAGAACAGAACTGGCTTATTTCACACAGTACTGTGTTCGGCAATGAAGGTGTTTGCTTTCTAAACAAACTACATTAGAAATGTGGTTAATCTACGAAATTTTACACCTTGTTAGATTACACAAACTAGGAAAGTTTGATCTAGCTGCACTGAAGACTCTTTGTAAGAAAGCCACTCATTTGCGGAACAGAACAGCCTTATTTCACACAGTACTGTGTTCGGCAATGAAGGCGTTTGTTTTCTAAACAAACTACGTTAGAAATGTGGTTAATCTACTAAATTGTACATCTTGTTAGATTACACAAACTAGGAAAGTTTGATCTTGCTGCACTGAAGACTCTTCGTAAGAAAGCAACTCATTTTGGTGAACAGAACAGCCTTATTTCACACAGTACTGTGTTGGCAATGAAGGCGTTTGTTTTCTAAACAAACTACGTTTGAAATGTGGTTAATCTACTAAGTTTTACATCTTGTGAGATTACGCTAACTAGGAAAGTTTGTTCTTGCTGCACTGAAGACTTTTCGTAACAAAGCAACTCATTTGCAGAACAGAACAGCCTTATTTCACACAGTACTGTGTTCGGCAATGAAGGTGTTTGTTTTCTAAACAAACTATGATAGAAATGTGGTTAATCTACGAAATTGTACACCTTGTTAGATTACACAAACTAGGAAAGTTTGATCTAGCTGCACTGAAGACTCTTCGTAAGAAAGCCACTCATTTGCGGAACAGAACAGCCTTATTTCACACAGTACTGTGTTCGGCAATGAAGGTGTTTGTTTTCTAAACAAATTACGTTAGAAATGTGGTTAATCTACTAAATGGTACATCTTGTTAGATTAAAGAAACTAGGAAAGTTTGTTCTTGCTGCACTGAAGACTCTTCGTAAGAAAGCAACTCATTTGGAGAACAGAACAGCCTTATTTCACACAGTAGTGTGTTCGGCAATGAAGGTGTTTGTTTTCTAAACAAACTACGTTAGAAATGTGGTTAATCTACTAAGTTGTACATCTTGTTAGATTACACAAACCAGGAAAGTTTGATCTTGCTGCACTGAAGACTCTTCGTAAGAAAGCAACTCATTTCCAGAACAGAACTGGCTTATTTCACACAGTACTGTGTTCGGCAATGAAGGTGTTTGTTTTCTAAACAAACTACGTTAGAAATGTGGTTAATCTACTAAATTGTACACCTTGTTAGATTACACAAACTAGGAAAGTTTGATCTTGCTGCACTGAAGACTCTTCGTAAGAAAGCCACTCATTTGCAGAACAGAACAGCCTTATTTCACACAGTACTGTGTTCGGCAATGAAGGCGTTTGTTTTCTAAACAAACTACGTTAGAAATGTGGTTAATCTACTAAATTGTACATCTTGTTAGATTACACAAACTAGGAAAGATTGATCTTGCTGCACTGAAGACTCTTCATAAGAAAGCAACTCATTTGGGAACAGAACAGCCTTATTTCACACAGTACTGTTTTTCGGCAATGAAGGCGTTTGTTTTCTAAACAAACTACGTTAGAAATGTGGTTAATCTACTAAATTGTACATCTTGTTAGATTACACAAACTAGGAAAGTTTGATCTTGCTGCACTGAAGACTCTTCATAAGAAAGCAACTCATTTCAGAACAGAACAGCCTTATTTCACACAGTACTGTGTTCGGCAATGAAGGTGTTTGTTTTCTAAACAAACTACGTTAGAAATGTGGTTAATCTACTAAGTTGTACATCTTGTTACATTACACAAACCAGGAAAGTTTGATCTTGCTGCACTGAAGACTCTTCGTAAGAAAGCAACTCATTTGCAGAACAGAACAGCCTTATTTCACACAGTGCTGTGTTCTGCAATGAAGGTGTTTGTTTTCTAAACAAACTACATTAGAAATGTGGTTAATCTACTAAGGTGTATATCTTGTTAGATTACACAAACTAGAAAGTTTGATCTTGCTGCACTGAAGACTCTTCGTAAGAAAGCCACTCATTTTGGAACAGAACAGCCTTATTTCACACAGTACTGTGTTCGGCAATGAAGGCGTTTGTTTTCTAAACAAACTACGTTAGAAATGTGGTTAATCTACTAAGTTGTACATCTTGTTAGATTACACAAACTAGGAAAGTTTGATCTTGCTGCACTGAAGACTCTTCGTAAGAAAGCCACTCATTTGCGGAACAGAACTGGCTTATTTCACACAGTACTGTGTTCGGGAATGAAGGTGTTTGTTTTCTAAACAAACTACGATAGAAATGTGGTTAATCTACGAAATTGTACACCTTGTTAGATTACACAAACTAGGAAAGTTTGATCTAGCTGCACTGAAGACTCTTCGTAAGAAAGCCACTCATTTGCGGAACAGAACAGCCTTATTTCACACAGTACTGTTTTAGGCAATGAAGGTGTTTGTTTTCTAAACAAACTACGTTAGAAATGTGGTTAATCCACTAAATTGTACATCTTGTTAGATTACAGAAACTAGGAAAGTTTGATCGTGCTGCACTGAAGACTCTTCGTAAGAAAGTCACTCATTTTCGAAACAGAACTGGCTTATTTCACACAGTACTGTGTTCGGCAATGAAGGTGTTTGTTTTCTAAACAAACTACGTTAGAAATGTGGTTAATCTACTAAATTGTACACCTTGTTAGATTACACAAACTAGGAAAGTTTGATCTAGCTGCACTGAAGACTCTTCAGAAGAAAGCCACTCATTTGCTGAACAGAACAGCCTTATTTCACACAGTACTGTGTTCGGCAATGAAGGCGTTTGTTTTCTAAACAAACTATTTAGAAATGATGGTAGTCTATTAAGTTGTACATCTTGTTAGATTACACAAACTAGGAAAGTTTGATCTTGCTGCACTGAAGACTCTTCGTAAGAAAGCAACTCATTTCTTGGAACAGAACTGGCTTATTTCACACAGTACTGTGTTTGGCAATGAAGGTGTTTGTTTTCTAAACAAACTACGTTAGAAATGTGGTTAATCTACTAAATTGTACACCTTGTTAGATTACACAAACTAGGAAAGTTTGATCTAGCTGCACTGAAGACTCTTCGTAAGAAAGCCACTCATTTGCGGAACAGAACAGCCTTATTTCACACAGTACTGTGTTCGGCAATGAAGGCGTTTGTTTTCTAAACAAACTACGTTAGAAATGTGGTTAATCTACTAAATTGTACATCTTCTTTGATTAACACAAACTAGGAAAGTTTGATCTTGCTGCACTGAAGACTCTTCGTAAGAAAGCAACTGATTTGGGGAACAGAACAGCCTTATTTCACACAGTACTGTGTTCGGCAATGAATGAGTTTGTTTTCTAAACAAACTATTTAGAAATGATGTTAATCTACTAAGTTGTACATCTTGTTAGATTACACAAACTAGGAAAGTTTGATCTTGCTGCACTGAAGACTCTTCGTAAGAAAGCAACTCATTTGTAGAACAGAACTGGCTTATTTCACACAGTACTGTGTTCGGCAATGAAGGTGTTTGTTTTCTAAACAAACTACGTTAGAAATGTGGTTAATCTACTAAATTGTACATCTTGTTAGATTACACAAACCAGGAAAGTTTGATCTTGCTGCACTGAAGACTCTTGGTAAGAAAGCAACTCATTTCCAGAACAGAACTGGCTTATTTCACACAGTACTGTGTTCGGCAATGAAGGTGTTTGTTTTCTAAACAAACTACGTTAGAAATGTGGTTAATCTACTAAATTGTACACCTTGTTAGATTACACAAAGTAGGAAAGTTTGATCTTGCTGCACTGAAGACTCTTCGTAAGAAAGCCACTCATTTGCTGAACAGAACAGCCTTATTTCACACAGTACTGTGTTCGGCAATGAAGGCGTTTGTTTTCTAAACAAACTACGTTAGAAATGTGGTTAATCTACTAAATTGTACATCTTGTTAGATTACACAAACTAGGAAAGTTTGATCTTGCTGCACTGAAGACTCTTCGTAAGAAAGCAACTCATTTGGGGAACAGAACAGCCTTATTTCACACAGTACTGTGTTCGGCAATGAAGGTGTTTGTTTTCTAAACAAACTACGTTAGAAATGTGGTTAATCTACTAAGTTGTACATCTTGTTACATTACACAAACCAGGAAAGTTTGATCTTGCTGCACTGAAGACTCTTCGTAGAAAAAGCCACTCATTTGCTGAAGAACAGAACAGCCTTATTTCACACAGTACTGTGTTCGGCAATGAAGGCGTTTGTTTTCTAAACAAACTACGTTAGAAATGTGGTTAATCTACTAAGTTGTATATCTTGTTAGATTTCACAAACCAGGAAAGTTTGATCTTGCTGCACTGAAGACTCTTCGTAAGAAAGCAACTCATTTGCAGAACAGAACTGGCTTATTTCACACAGTACTGTGTTCGGCAATGAAGGTGTTTGTTTTCTAAACAAACTACGTTAGAAATGTGGTTAATCTACTAAATTGTACATCTTGTTAGATTACACAAACTAGGAAAGTTTGATCTTGCTGCACTGAAGACTCTTCGTAAAGAAAGCAACTCATTTTCAGAACAAAACAGCCTTATTTCACACAGTACTGTGTTCGGCAATGAAGGTGTTTGTTTTCTAAACAAACTACGTTAGAAATGTGGTTAATCTACGAAATTGTACACCTTGTTAGATTACACAAACCAGGAAAGTTTGATCTTGCTGCACTGAAGACTCTTCGTAAGAAAGCAACTCATTTGCAGAACAGAACTGGCTTATTTCACACAGTACTGTGTTCGGCAATGAAGGTGTTTGTTTTCTAAACAAACTACGTTAGAAATGTGGTTAATCTACTAAATTGTACATCTTGTTAGATTACACAAAGTAGGAAAGTTTGATCTTGCTGCACTGAAGACTCTTCGTAAGAAAGCCACTCATTTGCTGAACAGAACAGCCTTATTTCACACAGTACTGTGTTCGGCAATGAAGGCTGTTTTTTTCTAAACAAACTACGTTAGAAATGTGGTTAATCTACTAAGTTTTACATCTTCTTAGATTACGCTAACTAGGAAACTTTGTTCTGACCCACTGAAGACTCTTCGTAAGAAAGCAACTCATTTGCAGAACACAAGAGCCTTATTTCACACAGTACTGTGTTAGGCAATGAAGGCGTTTGTTTTCTAAACAAACTACGTTAGAAATGTGGTTAATCTACTAAATTGTACATCTTGTTAGATTACACAAACCAGGAAAGTTTGATCTTGCTGCACTGAAGACTCTTCGTAAGAAAGCAACCATTTGTAGAATAGAACTGGCTTATTTCACACAGTACTGTGTTCGGCAATGAAGGTGTTTGTTTTCTAAACACACTACGTTAGAAATGTGGTTAATCTACTAAATTGTAAACCTTGTTAGATTACACAAACTAGGACAGTTTGATCTAGCTGCACTGAAGACTCTTCTTAAGAAAGCCACTCATTTGCTGAACAGAACAGCCTTATTTCACACAGTACTGTGTTCGGCAATGAAGACGTTTGTTTTCTAAACAAACTACGTTAGAAATGTGGTTAATCTACTAAATTGTACATCTTGTTAGATTACACAAACTAGGAAAGTTTGATCTTGCTGCACTGAAGACTCTTCGTAAGAAAGCAACTCATTTGGGGAACAGAACAGCCTTATTTCACACAGTACTGTGTTCGGCAATGAAAGCGTTTGTTTTCTAAACAAACTACGTTAGAAATGATGTTAATCTACTAAGTTGTACATCTTGTTAGAATATACAAACTAGGAAAGTTTGATCTTGCTGCACTGAAGACTCTTCGTAAGAAAGCAACTCATTTGCAGAACAGAACAGCCTTATTTCACACAGTACTGTGTTCGGCAATGAAGGCGTTTGTTTTCTAAACAAACTACGTTAGAAATGTGGTTAATCTACTAAGGTGTACATCTTGTTAGATTACACAAACCAGGAAAGTTTGATCTTGCTGCACTGAAGACTCTTCGTAAGAAAGCAACTCATTTGCAGAACAGAACTGGCTTATTTCACACAGTACTGTGTTCGGCAATGAAGGTGTTTGTTTTCTAAACAAACTACGTTAGAAATGTGGTTAATCTACTAAATTGTACATCTTGTTAGATTACACAAACTAGGAAAGTTTGATCTAGCTGCACTGAAGACTCTTCGTAAGAAACCCACTCATTTGCGGAACAGAACAGCCTTATTTCACACAGTACTGTGTTCGGCAATGAGGGCGTTTGTTTTCTAAACAAACTGCGTTAGAAATGTGGTTAATCTACTAAGTTGTACATCTTGTTAGATTACGAAACTAGGAAAGTTTGATCTTGCTGCACTGAAGACTCTTCGTAAGAAAGCAACTCATTTGCAGAACAGAACAGCCTTATTTCACACAGTACTGTGTTCGGCAATGAAGGCGTTTGTTTTTCTAAACAAACTACGTTAGAAATGTGGTTAATCTACTAAATTGTACATCTTGTTAGATTACACAAACTAGGAAAGTTTAATCTTGCTGCACTGAAGACTCTTCGTAAGAAAGCAACTCATTTGTAGAACAGAACAGCCTTATTTCACACAGTACTGTGTTCGGCAATATGAAAGTGTGTTTGTTTTCTAAACAAACTACGTTAGAAATGTGGTTAATCTACTAAGTTGTACATCTTGTTAGATTACACAAACCAGGAAAGTTTGATCTTGCTGCACTGAAGAATCTTCGCAAGAAAGCATCTCATTTCCAGAACAGAACTGGCTCATTTCACACAGTACTGTGTTCGGCAATGAAGGTGTTTGTTTTCTAAACAAACTACGTTAGAAATGTGCTTAATCTACTAAATTGTACAACTTGTTAGATTACACAAACTAGAAAAGTTTGATCTAGCTGAACTTAAGTCTCTTCGTAAGAAAGCCACTCATTTTCGGAACAGAACAGCCTTATTTCACACAGTACTGTGTTCGGCAATGAAGGCATTTGTTTTCTAAACAAACTACGTGAGAAATATGGGTAATCTACTAAATTGTACATCTTGTTAGATTACACAAAGTAGGAAAGTTTGATCTTGCTGCACTGAAGACTCTTCATAAGAAAGCAACTCATTTGGGGAACAGAACAGCCTTATTTCACACAGTACTGTGTTCGGCAATGAAGGCGTTTGTTTTCTAAACAAACTACGTTAGAAATGTGGTTATTCTACTAAATTGTACATCTTGTTTGATTACACAAACTAGGAAAGTTTGATCTTGCTGCATTGAAGACTCTTCGTAAGAAAGCAACTGATTTGGGGAACAGAACAGCCTTATTTCACACAGTACAGTGTTCGGCAACGAATGAGTTTGTTTTCTAAACAAACTATTTAGAAATGATGGTAGTCTATTAAGTTGTACATCTTGTTAGATTACACAAACTAGGAAAGTTTGATCTTGCTGCACTGAAGACTCTTCGTAAGAAAGCAACTCATTTGTAGAACAGAACTGGCTTATTTCACACAGTACTGTGTTCGGCAATGAAGGTGTTTGTTTTCTAAACAAACTACGTTAGAAATGTGGTTAATCTACTAAGTTGTACATCTTGTTAGATTACACAAACCAGGAAAGTTTGATCTTGCTGCACTGAAGACTCTTCGTAAGAAAGCAACTCATTTGCAGAACAGAACTGGCTTATTTCACACAGTACTGTGTTCGGCAATGAAGGTGTTTGTTTTCTAAACAAACTACGTTAGAAATGTGGTTAATCTACTAAATTGTACACCTTGTTAGATTACACAAACTAGGAAAGTTTGATCTAGCTGCACTGAAGACTCTTCGTAAGAAAGCCACTCATTTGCTGAACAGAACAGCCTTATTTCACACAGTACTGTGTTCGGCAATGAAGGCGTTTGTTTTCTAAACAAACTACGTTAGAAATGTGGTTAATCTACTAAATTGTACATCTTGTTAGATTACACAAACTAGGAAAGTTTGATCATGCTGCACTGAAGACTCTTCATAAGAAAGCAACTCATTTCGGGAACAGAACAGCCTTATTTCACACAGTACTGTGTTCGGCAATGAAGGTTTTTGTTGTCTAAACTAACTACGTTAGAAATGTGGTTAATCTACTAAATTGTACATCTTGTTAGATTACACAAACCAGGAAAGTTTGATCTTGCTGCACTGAAGACTCTTCGTAAGAAAGCCACTCATTTGCGGAACAGAACAGCCTTATTTCACACAGTGCTGTGTTCGGCAATGAAGGTGTTTGTTTTCTAAACAAACTATGTTAGAAATGTGGTTAATCTACGAAATTGTACACCTTGTTAGATTACACAAACTAGGAAGGTTTGATCTTGCTGCACTGAATACTCTTCGTAAGAAAGCCACTCATTTGCGGAACAGAACAGCCTTATTTCACACAGTACTGTGTTCGGCAATGAAGGCGTTTGTTTTCTAAACAAACTACGTTAGAAATATGGTTAATCTACGAAATTGTCCATCTTGTTAGATTACACAAACTAGGAAAGTTTGATCTTGCTGCACTGAAGACTCTTCATAAGAAAGCAACTCATTTGGGGAACAGAACAGCCTTATTTCACACAGTACTGTGTTCGGCAATGAAGGTGTTTGTTTTCTAAACAAACTACGTTAGAAATGTGGTTTATCTACTAAGTTGTACATCTTGTTAGATTACACAAACCAGGAAAGTTTGATCTTGCTGCACTGAAGACTCTTTGTAAGAAAGCAACTCATTTGCAGAACTGAACTGGGTTATTTCACACAGTACCGTGTTCGGCAATGAAGGTGTTTGTTTTCTAAACAAACTACGTTAGAAATATGGTTAATCTAAGAAATTGTACACCTTGTTAGATTACACAAACTAGGAAAGTTTGATCTAGCTGCACTGAAGACTCTTCGTAAGAAAGCCACTCATTTGCGGAATAGAACAGCCTTATTTCACACAGTACTGTGTTCGGCAATGAAGGCGTTTGTTTTCTAAACAAACTACGTTAGAAATGTGGTTAATCTACTAAATTGTACATCTTGTTAGATTACACAAACTAGGAAATTTTGATCTTGCTGCACTGAAGACTCTTCCTAAGAAAGCAACTCATTTCGGGAACAGAACAGCCTTATTTCACACAGTACTGTGTTAGGCAATGAAGGCGTTTGTTTTCTAAACAAACTACGTTAGAAATGTGGTTAATCTACTAAGTTGTACATCTTGTTAGTTTACACAAACCAGGAAAGTTTGATCTTGCTGCACTGAAGACTCTTCGTAAGAAAGCAACTCATTTCCAGAACAGAACTGGCTTATTTCACACAGTACTGTGTTCGGCAATGAAGGTGTTTGTTTTCTAAACAAACTACGTTAGAAATGTGGTTAATCTACTAAATTGTACACCTTGTTAGATTACACAAACTAGGAAAGTTTGATCTAGCTGCACTGAAGACTCTTCGTAAGAAAGCCACTCATTTGCTGAACAGAACAGCCTTATTTCACACAGTACTGTGTTCGGCAATGAAGGCGTTTGTTTTCTAAACAAACTACGTTAGAAATGTGGTTAATCTACTAAGTTGTACATCTTGTTAGATTACACAAACCAGGAAAGTTTGATCTTGCTGCACTGAAGACTCTTCGTAAAGAAAGCAACTCATTTGCAGAACAGAACAGCCTTATTTCACACAGTACTGTGTTCGGCAATGAAGGTGTTTGTTTTCTAAACAAACTACGTTAGAAACGTGGTTAATCTACTAAGGTGTACATCTTGTTAGATTACACAAACTAGGAAAGTTTGATCTTGCTGCACTGAAGACTCTTTGTAAGAAAGCCACTCATTTGCGGAACAGAACTGGCTTATTTCACACAGTACTGTGTTCGGCAATGAAGGCGTTTGTTTTCTAAACAAACTACGTTAGAAATGTGGTTAATCTACTAAATTGTACATCTTGTTAGATTACACAAACCAGGAAAGTTTGATCTTGCTGCACTGAAGACTCTTCGCAGAAGAAAGCAACTCATTTCCAGAACAGAACAGCCTTATTTCACACAGTACTGTTTTAGGCAATGAAGGTGTTTGTTTTCTAAACAAACTACGTTAGAAATGTGGTTAATCTACTAAATTGTACATCTTGTTAGATTACAGAAACTAGGAAAGTTTGATCTTGCTGCACTGAAGACTCTTCGTAAGAAAGCCACTCATTTTCAAACAGAACTGGCTTATTTCACACAGTACTGTGTTCGGCAATGAAGGTGTTTGTTTTCTAAACAAACTACGTTAGAAATGTGGTTAATCTACTAAATTGTACATCTTGTTTAGATTACACAAACCAGGAAAGTTTGATCTTGCTGCACTGAAGACTCTTCGTAAGAAAGCCACTCATTTGCAGAACAGAACAGCCTTATTTCACACAGTACTGTGTTCGGCAATGAAGGCGTTTGTTTTCTAAACAAACTACGTTAGAAATGTGGTTAATCTACTAAATTGTACATCTTGTTTGATTACACAAACTAGGAAAGTTTGATCTTGCTGCACTGAAGACTCTTCGTAAGAAAGCAACTCATTTGGGGAACAGAACAGCCTTATTTCACACAGTACTGTGTTTGGCAATGAAGGCGTTTGTTTTCTAAACAAACTATTTAGAAATGATGTTAATCTACTAAATTGTACATCTTGTTAGATTACACAAACTAGGAAAGTTTGATCTTGCTGCACTGAAGACTCTTCCTAAGAAAGCAACTCATTTGTAGAACAGAACTGGCTTACTTCACACAGTACTGTGTTCGGCAATGAAGGTGTTTGTTTTCTAAACAAACTACGTTAGAAATGTGGTTAATCTACTAAGTTGTACATCTTGTTAGATTACACAAACCAGGAAAGTTTGATCTTGCTGCACTGAAGACTCTTCGTAAGAAAGCAACTCATTTCAGAACAGAACTGGCTTATTTCACACAGTACTGTGTTTGGCAATGAAGGTGTTTGTTTTCTAAACAAACTACGTTAGAAATGTGGTTAATCTACTAAATTGTACACCTTGTTAGATTACACAAACTAGGAAAGTTTGATCTAGCTTCACTGAAGACTCTTCGTAAGAAAGCCACTCATTTGCTGAACAGAACAGCCTTATTTCACACAGTACTGTGTTCGGCAAGGAAGGCGTTTGTTTTCTAAACAAACTACGTTAGAAATGTGGTTAATCTACTAAATTGTACATCTTGTTAGATTACACAAACTAGGAAAGTTTGATCTTGCTGCACTGAAGACTCTTCGTAAGAAAGCAACTCATTTGCAGAACAGAACAGCCTTATTTCACACAGTGCTGTGTTTGGCAATGAAGGTGTTTGTTTTCTAAACAAACTAGGTTAGAAATGTGGTTAATCTACTAAGGTGTACATCTTGTTAGATTACGCAAACAAGGAAAGTTTGATCTTGCTGCACTGAAGACTCTTCGTAAGAAAGCCACTCATTTGCGGAACAGAACTGGCTTATTTCACACAGTACTATGTTCGGCAATGAAGGCGTTTGTTTTCTAAAGAAACTACGTTAGAAATGTGGTTAATCTACTAAGGTGTACATCTTGTCAGATTACACAAACCAGGAAAGTTTGATCTTGCTGCACTGAAGACTCTTCGTAAGAAAGCAACTCACTTGCAGAAAAGAACTGGCTTATTTCACACAGTACTGTGTTCGGCAATGAAGGTGTTTGTTTTCTAAACAAACATCGTTAGAAATGTGGTTAATCTACGAAATTGTACACCATGTTAGATTACACAAACTAGGAAAGTTTGATCTTGCTGCACTGAAGACTCTTCGTAAGAAAACCACTCATTTGCGGAATAGAACAGCCTTATTTCACACAGTACTTTGTTCGGCAATGAAGGCGTTTGTTTTCTAAACAAACTACGTTAGAAATGTGGTTAATCTACTAAATTGTACATCTTGTTAGATTACACAAACTAGGAAAGTTTGATCTTGCTGCACTGAAGACTCTTCATAAGAAAGCAACTCATTTGGGGAACAGAACAGCCTTATTTCACACAGTACTGTGTTTGGCAATGAAGGTGTTTGTTTTCTAAACAAACTACGTTAGAAATGTGGTTAATCTACTAAGTTGTACATCTTGTTAGATTACACAAACCAGGAAAGTTTGATCTTGCTGCACTGAAGACTCTTCGTAAGAAAGCAACTCATTTCCAGAACAGAACTGGCTTATTTCACACAGTACTGTGTTCGGCAATGAAGGTGTTTGTTTTTCTAAACAAACTACGTTAGAAATGTGGTTAATCTACTAAATTGTACACCTTGTTAGATTACACAAACTAGGAAAGTTTGATCTTGCTGCACTGAAGAATGTTCGTAAGAAAGCAACTCATTTCCAGAACAGAACTGGCTTATTTCACACAGTACTGTGTTCGGCAATGAAGGTGTTTGTTTTCTAAACAAACTACGTTAGAAATGTGGTTAATCTACTAAATTGTACATCTTGTTAGATTACGCTAACTAGGAAAGTTTGTTCTTGCTGCACTGAAGACTCTTCGTAAGAAAGCAACTGATTTGCAAAAGAGAACAGCCTTATTTCACACAGTACTGTGTTCGGCAATGACGGTGTTTGTTTTCTAAACAAACTACGTTAGAAATGTGGTTAATCTACTAAGGTGTACATCTTGTTAGATTACACCAACCAGGAAAGTTTGATCTTGCTGCACTGAAGACTCTTCGTAAGAAAGCCACTCATTTGCTGAACAGAACAGCCTTATTTCACACAGTACTGTGTTCGGCAATGAAGGCGTTTGTTTTCTAAACAAACTACGTTAGAAATGTGGTTAATCTACTAAATTGTACATCTTGTTAGATTACACCAACCAGGAAAGTTTGATATTGCTGCACTGAAGACTCTTCGTAAGAAAAAGCCACTCATTTGCAGGAACATATCTGCCTTATTTCACACAGTACTGTGTTCGCAATGAAGGCGTTTGTTTTCTAAACAAACTACGTTAGAAATGTAGTTAATCTACTAAATTGTACATCTTGTTTGATTACACAAACTAGGAAAGTTTGATCTTGCTAAACTAAAGACTCTTCGTAAGAAAGCAACTCATTTGGGAACAGAACAGCCTTATTTCACACAGTACTGTGTTCGGCAATGAAGAGTTTGTTTTCTAAACATACTATTTAGAAATGATGTTAATCTATTAAGTTGTACATCTTGTTAGATTACACAAACTAGGAAAGTTTAATCTTGCTGCACTGAAGACTCTTCGTAAGAAAGCAACTCATTTGCAGAACAGAACAGCCTTATTTCACACAGTACTGTGTTCGGCAATGAAGGCGTTTGTTTTCTAAACAAACTACGTTAGAAATGTGGTTAATCTACTAAGTTGTACATCTTGTTAGATTACACAAACCAGGAAAGTTTGATCTTGCTGCACTGAAGACTCTTCGTAAGAAAGCAACTCATTTGCAGAACAGAACTGGCTTATTTCACACAGTACTGTGTTCGGCAATGAAGGTGTTTGTTTTCTAAACAAACTACGTTAGAAATGTGGTTAATCTACTAAATTGTACATCTTGTTAGATTACACAAACTAGGAAAGTTTGATCTAGCTGCACTGAAGACTCTTCGTAAGAAAGCCACTCATTTGCAGAACAGAACAGCCTTATTTCACACAGTACTGTGTTCGGCAATGAAGGCGTTTGTTTTCTAAACAAACTACGTTAGAAATGTGGTTAATCTACTAAATTGTACATCTTGTTAGATTACACAAACTAGGAAAGTTTGATCTTGCTGCACTGAAGACTCTTCGTAAGAAAGCAACTCATTTGGGGAACAGAACAGCCTTATTTCACACAGTACTGTGTTCGGCAATGAAGGTGTTTGTTTTCTAAACAAACTACGTTAGAAATGTGGTTAATCTACTAAGTTGTACATCTTGTTAGATTACACAAACCAGGAAAGTTTGATCTTGCTGCACTGAAGACTCTTTTGTAAGAAAGCAACTCATTTGCAGAACAGAACAGCCTTATTTCACACAGTACTGTGTTCGGCAATGAAGGTGTTTGTTTTCTAAACAAACTACGTTAGAAATATGGTTAATCTACTAAATTGTACATCTTGTTAGATTACACAAACTAGGAAAGTTTGATCTTGCTGCACTGAAGACTCTTCGTAAGAAAGCCACTCATTTATGGAACAGAACAGCCTTATTTCACACAGTACTCTGTTCGGGAATGAAGGCGTTTGTTTTCTAAACAAACTACGTTAGAAATGTGGTTAATCTACTAAATTGTACATCTTGTTAGATTACACAAACTAGGAAAGTTTGATCTTGCTGCACTGAAGACTCTTCGTAAGAAAGCAACTCATTTCGGGAACAGAACAGCCTTATTTCACACAGTACTGTGTTAGGCAATGAAGGCGTTTGTTTTCTAAACAAACTACGTTAGAAATGTGGTTAATCTACTAAGTTGTACATCTTGTTAGATTACACAAACCAGGAAAGTTTGATCTTGCTGCACTGAAGACTCTTCAAGAAAGCAACTCATTTCCAGAACAGAACTGGCTTATTTCACACAGTACTGTGTTCGGCAATGAAGGTGTTTGTTTTCTAAACAAACTACGTTAGAAATGTGGTTAATCTACTAAATTGTACACCTTGTTAGATTACACAAACTAGGAAAGTTTGATCTAGCTGCACTGAAGACTCTTTCGTAAGAAAGCCACTCATTTGCTGAACAGAACAGCCTTATTTCACACAGTACTGTGTTGAGTTCGGCAATGAAGGCGTTTGTTTTCTAAACAAACTACGTTAGAAATGTGGTTAATCTACTAAATTGTACATCTTGTTAGATTACACAAACTAGGAAAGTTTGATCTTGCTGCACTGAAGACTCTTCGTAAGAAAGCAACTCATATGCAGAACAGAACAGCCTTATTTCACACAGTACTGTGTTCGGCAATGAAGGCGTTTGTTTTCTAAACAAACTACGTTAGAAATGTGGTTAATCTACTAAGTTGTACATCTTGTTAGATTACACAAACTAGGAAAGTTTGATCTTGCTGCACTGAAGACTCTTTTGTAAGAAAGCAACTCATTTGCAGAACAGAACAGGCTTATTTCACACAGTACTGTGTTGGCAATGAAGGCGTTTGTTTTCTAAACAAACTACGTTAGAAATGTGGTTAATCTACTAAGTTGTACATCTTGTTAGATTACACAAACCAGTAAAGTTTGATCTTGCTGTACTGAAGACTCTTTGTAAGAAAGCAACTCATTTCCAGAACAGAACAGCCTTATTTCACACAGTACTGTGTTTAGGCAATTAAGGTGTTTGTTTTCTAAACAAACTACGTTAGAAATGTGGTTAATCTACTAAATTGTACATCTTGTTAGATTACACAAACTAGGAAAGTTTGATCTTGCTGCACTGAAGACTCTTTCGTAAGAAAGCCACTCATTTGCAGAACAGAACTGGCTTATTTCACACAGTACTGTGTTCGGCAATGAAGGTGTTTGTTTTCTAAACAAACTACGTTAGAAATGTGGTTAATCTACTAAATTGTACATCTTGTTAGATTACACAAACTAGGAAAGTTTGATCTTGCTGCACTGAAGACTCTTCGTAAGAAAGCAACTCATTTGCGGGAACAGAACAGCCTTATTTCACACAGTACTGTGTTCGGCAATGAAGGCGTTTGTTTTCTAAACAAACTACGTTAGAAATGTGGTTAATCTACTAAATTGTACATCTTGTTAGATTACACAAACTAGGAAAGTTTGATCTTGCTGCACTGAAGACTCTTCGTAAAGAAAGCAACTCATTTCCAAGAACAGAACAGCCTTATTTCACACAGTACTGTGTTCGGCAATGAAGGTGTTTGTTTTCTAAACAAACTACGTTAGAAATGATGGTTAATCTACTAAATTGTACATCTTGTTAGATTACACAAACTAGGAAAGTTTGATCTTGCTGCACTGAAGACTCTTCGTAAGAAAGCAACTCATTTGTAGAACAGAACAGCCTTATTTCACACAGTACTGTGTTCGGCAATGAAGGCGTTTGTTTTCTAAACAAACTACGTTAGAAATGTGGTTAATCTACTAAATTGTACATCTTGTTAGATTACACAAACCAGGAAAGTTTGATCTTGCTGCACTGAAGAAGACTCTTCGTAAGAAAGCAACTCATTTCCAGAACAGAACTGGCTTATTTCACACAGTACTGTGTTTGGCAATGAAGGTGTTTGTTTTCTAAACAAACTACGTTAGAAATGTGGTTAATCTACTAAATTGTACATCTTGTTAGATTACACAAACTAGGAAAGTTTGATCTTGCTGCACTGAAGACTCTTCGTAAGAAAGCCACTCATTTGCTGAACAGAACAGCCTTATTTCACACAGTACTGTGTTCGGCAATGAAGGCGTTTGTTTTCTAAACAAACTACGTTAGAAATGTGGTTAATCTACTAAATTGTACATCTTGTTAGATTACACAAACCTAGGAAAGTTTGATCTTGCTGCACTGAAGACTCTTAGTAAGAAAGCAACTCATTTGCAGAACAGAACAGCCTTATTTCACACAGTACTGTGTTCGGCAATGAAGGTGTTTGTTTTCTAAACAAACTACGTTAGAAATGTGGTTAATCTACTAAATTGTACATCTTGTTAGATTACACAAACCAGGAAAGTTTGATCTTGCTGCACTGAAGACTCTTCGTAAGAAAGCAACTCATTTCCAGAACAGAACAGCCTTATTTCACACAGTACTGTGTTCGGCAATGAAGGCGTTTGTTTTCTAAACAAACTACGTTAGAAATGTGGTTAATCTACTAAGTTGTACATCTTGTTAGATTACACAAACCAGGAAAGTTTGATCTTGCTGCACTGAAGACTCTTCGTAAGAAAGCCACTCATTTGCAGAACAGAACAGCCTTATTTCACACAGTACTGTGTTCGGCAATGAAGGTGTTTTTGTTTTCTAAACAAACTCGTTAGAAATGTGGTTAATCTACTAAATTGTACATCTTGTTAGATTACACAAACTAGGAAAGTTTGATCTTGCTGCACTGAAGACTCTTCGTAAGAAAAGCCACTCATTTCCCAGAACAGAACAGCCTTATTTCACACAGTACTGTGTTCGGCAATGAAGGCGTTTGTTTTCTAAACAAACTACGTTAGAAATGTGGTTAATCTACTAAATTGTACATCTTGTTAGATTACACAAACTAGGAAAGTTTGATCTTGCTGCACTGAAGACTCTTCATAAGAAAGCAACTCATTTTGGGAACAGAACAGCCTTATTTCACACAGTACTGTGTTTGGCAATGAAGGCGTTTGTTTTCTAAACAAACTACGTTAGAAATGTGGTTAATCTACTAAGTTGTACATCTTGTTAGATTACACAAACCAGGAAAGTTTGATCTTGCTGCACTGAAGACTCTTCGTAAGAAAGCAACTCATTTCCAGAACAGAACAGCCTCATTTCACACAGTACTGTGTTCGGCAATGAAGGTGTTTGTTTTCTAAACAAACTACGTTAGAAATGTGGTTAATCTACTAAATTGTACATCTTGTTAGATTACACAAACTAGGAAAGTTTGATCTTGCTGCACTGAAGACTCTTCGTAAGAAAGCAACTCATTTCCAGAACAGAACAGCCTTATTTCACACAGTACTGTGTTCGGCAATGAAGGTGTTTGTTTTCTAAACAAACTACGTTAGAAATGTGGTTAATCTACTAAATTGTACATCTTGTTAGATTTACAAACTAGGAAAGTTTGATCTTGCTGCACTGAAGACTCTTCGTAAGAAAGCAACTCATTTGCAGAACAGAACAGCCTTATTTCACACAGTACTGTGTTCGGCAATGAAGGCGTTTGTTTTCTAAACAAACTACGTTAGAAATGTGGTTAATCTACTAAATTGTACATCTTGTTAGATTACACAAACCAGGAAAGTTTGATCTTGCTGCACTGAAGACTCTTCGTAAGAAAGCCACTCATTTGCAGAACAGAACAGCCTTATTTCACACAGTACTGTGTTCGGCAATGAAAGCGTTTGTTTTCTAAACAAACTACGTTAGAAATGTGGTTAATCTACTAAATTGTACATCTTGTTAGATTACACAAACTAGGAAAGTTTGATCTTGCTGCACTGAAGACTCTTCGTAAGAAAGCCACTCATTTGCTGAACAGAACAGCCTTATTTCACACAGTACTGTGTTCGGCAATGAAGGCGTTTTTGTTTTCTAAACAAACTACGTTAGAAATGTAGTTAATCTACTAAATTGTACATCTTGTTAGATTACACAAACTAGGAAAGTTTGATCTTGCTGCACTGAAGACTCTTCGTAAGAAAGCAACTCATTTGCAGAACAGAACAGCCTTATTTCACACAGTACTGTGTTCGGCAATGAAGGTGTTTGTTTTCTAAACAAACTACGTTAGAAATGTGGTTAATCTACTAAATTGTACATCTTGTTAGATTACACAAACTAGGAAAGTTTGATCTTGCTGCACTGAAGACTCTTCGTAAGAAAGCAACTCATTTGCAGAACAGAACAGCCTTATTTCACACAGTACTGTGTTTCGGCAATGAAGGCGTTTGTTTTTCTAAACAAACTACGTTAGAAATGTGGTTAATCTACTAAGTTGTACATCTTGTTAGATTACACAAACCAGGAAAGTTTGATCTTGCTGCACTGAAGACTCTTCGTAAGAAAGCAACTCATTTGCAGAACAGAACAGCCTTATTTCACACAGTACTGTGTTGGCAATGAAGGTGTTTGTTTTCTAAACAAACTACGTTAGAAAATGTGGTTAATCTACTAAATTGTACATCTTGTTAGATTACACAAACTAGGAAAGTTTGATCTTGCTGCACTGAAGACTCTTCGTAAGAAAGCCACTCATTTCATGAACAGAACAGCCTTATTTCACACAGTACTGTGTTCGGCAATGAAGCGCGTTTGTTTTCTAAACAAACTACGTTAGAAATGTGGTTAATCTACTAAATTGTACATCTTGTTAGATTACACAAACTAGGAAAGTTTGATCTTGCTGCACTGAAGACTCTTCGTAAGAAAGCAACTCATTTGGGAACAGAACAGCCTTATTTCACACAGTACTGTGTTCGGCAATGAAGGCGTTTGTTTTCTAAACAAACTACGTTAGAAATGTGGTTAATCTACTAAATTGTACATCTTGTTAGATTACACAAACTAGGAAAGTTTGATCTTGCTGCACTGAAGACTCTTCGTAAGAAAGCAACTCATTTGCAGAACAGAACAGCCTTATTTCACACAGTACTGTGTTCGGCAATGAAGGCGTTTGTTTTCTAAACAAACTACGTTAGAAATGATGGTTAATCTACTAAGTTGTACATCTTGTTAGATTACACAAACTAGGAAAGATTGATCTTGCTGCACTGAAGACTCTTCGTAAGAAAGCAACTCATTTGCAGAACAGAACAGCCTTATTTCACACAGTACTGTGTTCGGCAATGAAGGCGTTTGTTTTCTAAACAAACTACGTTAGAAATGTGGTTAATCTACTAAATTGTACATCTTGTTAGATTACACAAACCAGGAAAGTTTGATCTTGCTGAACTGAAGACTCTTCGTAAGAAAGCAACTCATTTCCAGAACAGAACAGCCTTATTTCACACAGTACTGTGTTCGGCAATGAAGGTGTTTGTTTTCTAAACAAACTACGTTAGAAATGTGGTTAATCTACTAAATTGTACATCTTGTTAGATTACACAAACTAGGAAAGTTTGATCTTGCTGCACTGAAGACTCTTCGTAAGAAAGCAACTCATTTGCTGAACAGAACAGCCTTATTTCACACAGTACTGTGTTCGGCAATGAAGGCGTTTGTTTTCTAAACAAACTACGTTAGAAATGTGGTTAATCTACTAAATTGTACATCTTGTTAGATTACACAAACTAGGAAAGTTTGATCTTGCTGCACTGAAGACTCTTCGTAAGAAAGCAACTCATTTTGGGGAACAGAACAGCCTTATTTCACACAGTACTGTGTTCGGCAATGAAGGTGTTTGTTTTCTAAACAAACTACGTTAGAAATGTGGTTAATCTACTAAATTGTACATCTTGTTAGATTACACAAACTAGGAAAGTTTGATCTTGCTGCACTGAAGACTCTTCGTAAGAAAGCCACTCATTTGCAGAACAGAACAGCCTTATTTCAAACAGTACTGTGTTCGGCAATGAAGGCGTTTGTTTTCTAAACAAACTACGTTAGAAATGTAGTTAATCTACTAAGTTGTACATCTTGTTAGATTACACAAACCAGGAAAGTTTGATCTTGCTGCACTGAAGACTCTTCGTAAGAAAGCAACTCATTTCAGAACAGAACAGCCTTATTTCACACAGTACTGTGTTTCGGCAATGAAAGCGTTTGTTTTCTAAACAAACTACGTTAGAAATGTGGTTAATCTACTAAATTGTACATCTTGTTAGATTACACAAACCAGGAAAGTTTGATCTTGCTGCACTGAAGACTCTTCGTAAGAAAGCAACTCATTTGCAGAACAGAACAGCCTTATTTCACACAGTACTGTGTTCGGCAATGAAGGTGTTTGTTTTCTAAACAAACTACGTTAGAAATGTGGTTAATCTACTAAATTGTACATCTTGTTAGATTACACAAACTAGGAAAGTTTGATCTTGCTGCACTGAAGACTCTTTTAAAGAAAGCAACTCATTTACAGAACAGAACAGCCTTATTTCACACAGTACTGTGTTCGGCAATGAAGGCGTTTGTTTTTCTAAACAAACTACGTTAGAAATGTGGTTAATCTACTAAATTGTACATCTTGTTAGATTACACAAACCAGGAAAGTTTGATCTTGCTGCACTGAAGACTCTTCGTAAGAAAGCAACTCATTTCAAGGAACAGAACAGCCTTATTTCACACAGTACTGTGTTCGGCAATGAAGGTGTTTGTTTTCTAAACAAACTACGTTAGAAATGTGGTTAATCTACTAAATTGTACATCTTGTTAGATTACACAAACTAGGAAAGTTTGATCTTGCTGCACTGAAGACTCTTTGTAAGAAAGCCACTCATTTGCAGAACAGAACAGCCTTATTTCACACAGTACTGTGTTCGGCAATGAAGGCGTTTGTTTTCTAAACAAACTACGTTAGAAATGTGGTTAATCTACTAAATTGTACATCTTGTTAGATTACACAAACTAGGAAAGTTTGATCTTGCTGCACTGAAGACTCTTCGTAAGAAAGCAACTCATTTCAGAACAGAACAGCCTTATTTCACACAGTACTGTGTTGGCAATGAAGGCGTTTGTTTTCTAAACAAACTACGTTAGAAATGTGGTTAATCTACTAAGTTGTACATCTTGTTAGATTACACAAACCAGGAAAGTTTGATCTTGCTGCACTGAAGACTCTTCGTAAGAAAGCAACTCATTTCAGAACAGAACAGCCTTATTTCACACAGTACTGTGTTCGGCAATGAAGGTGTTTGTTTTCTAAACAAACTACGTTAGAAATGTGGTTAATCTACTAAATTGTACATCTTGTTAGATTACACAAACTAGGAAAGTTTGATCTTGCTGCACTGAAGACTCTTCGTAAGAAAGCCACTCATTTCAGAACAGAACAGCCTTATTTCACACAGTACTGTGTTCGGCAATGAAGGTGTTTGTTTTCTAAACAAACTACGTTAGAAATGTGGTTAATCTACTAAATTGTACATCTTGTTAGATTACACAAACTAGGAAAGTTTGATCTTGCTGCACTGAAGACTCTTCGTAGAAAAGCAACTCATTTGCAGAACAGAACAGCCTTATTTCACACAGTACTGTGTTAGGCAATGAAAGGCGTTTGTTTTCTAAACAAACTACGTTAGAAATGTGGTTAATCTACTAAATTGTACATCTTGTTAGATTACACAAACCAGGAAAGTTTGATCTTGCTGCACTGAAGACTCTTCGTAAGAAAGCAACTCATTTGCAGGAACAGAACAGCCTTATTTCACACAGTACTGTGTTCGGCAATGAAGGCGTTTGTTTTCTAAACAAACTACGTTAGAAATGTGGTTAATCTACTAAATTGTACATCTTGTTAGATTACACAAACCAGGAAAGTTTGATCTTGCTGCACTGAAGACTCTTCGTAAGAAAGCCACTCATTTCAGAACAGAACAGCCTTATTTCACACAGTACTGTGTTCGGCAATGAAGGTGTTTGTTTTCTAAACAAACTACGTTAGAAATGTGGTTAATCTACTAAATTGTACATCTTGTTAGATTACACAAACTAGGAAAGTTTGATCTTGCTGCACTGAAGACTCTTCGTAAGAAAGCCACTCATTTTTAGGAACAGAACAGCCTTATTTCACACAGTACTGTGTTTCGGCAATGAAGGCGTTTGTTTTCTAAACAAACTACGTTAGAAATGTGGTTAATCTACTAAATTGTACATCTTGTTAGATTACACAAACTAGGAAAGTTTGATCTTGCTGCACTGAAGACTCTTCGTAAGAAAGCAACTCATTTGGGAACAGAACAGCCTTATTTCACACAGTACTGTGTTCGGCAATGAAGGCGTTTGTTTTCTAAACAAACTACGTTAGAAATGTGGTTAATCTACTAAGTTGTACATCTTGTTAGATTACACAAACCAGGAAAGTTTGATCTTGCTGCACTGAAGACTCTTCGTAAGAAAGCAACTCATTTGCAGAACAGAACAGCCTTATTTCACACAGTACTGTGTTTGGCAATGAAGGCGTTTGTTTTCTAAACAAACTACGTTAGAAATGTGGTTAATCTACTAAATTGTACATCTTGTTAGATTACACAAACAGGAAAGTTTGATCTTGCTGCACTGAAGACTCTTCGTAAGAAAGCAACTCATTTGCAGAACAGAACAGCCTTATTTCACACAGTACTGTGTTCGGCAATGAAGGCGTTTGTTTTCTAAACAAACTACGTTAGAAATGTGGTTAATCTACTAAATTGTACATCTTGTTAGATTACACAAACCAGGAAAGTTTGATCTTGCTGCACTGAAGACTCTTCGTAAGAAAGCAACTCATTTGCAGAACAGAACAGCCTTATTTCACACAGTACTGTGTTCGGCAACAATGAAGGCGTTTGTTTTCTAAACAAACTACGTTAGAAATGTGGTTAATCTACTAAATTGTACATCTTGTTAGATTACACAAACTAGGAAAGTTTGATCTTGCTGCACTGAAGACTCTTCGTAAAGAAAGCAACTCATTTCAGAACAGAACAGCCTTATTTCACACAGTACTGTGTTCGGCAATGAAAGGCGTTTGTTTTCTAAACAAACTACGTTAGAAATGTGGTTAATCTACTAAATTGTACATCTTGTTAGATTACACAAACTAGGAAAGTTTGATCTTGCTGCACTGAAGACTCTTCGTAAGAAAGCAACTCATTTGCAGAACAGAACAGCCTTATTTCACACAGTACTGTGTTCGGCAATGAGGCGTTTGTTTTCTAAACAAACTACGTTAGAAATGTGGTTAATCTACTAAATTGTACATCTTGTTAGATTACACAAACCAGGAAAGTTTGATCTTGCTGCACTGAAGACTCTTCGTAAGAAAGCAACTCATTTGCAGAACAGAACAGCCTTATTTCACACAGTACTGTGTTCGGCAATGAAGGTGTTTGTTTTCTAAACAAACTACGTTAGAAATGTGGTTAATCTACTAAATTGTACATCTTGTTAGATTACACAAACTAGGAAAGTTTGATCTTGCTGCACTGAAGACTCTTCGTAAGAAAGCCACTCATTTCAGAACAGAACAGCCTTATTTCACACAGTACTGTTTCGGCAATGAAGGCGTTTGTTTTCTAAACAAACTACGTTAGAAATGTGGTTAATCTACTAAATTGTACATCTTGTTAGATTACACAAACTAGGAAAGTTTGATCTTGCTGCACTGAAGACTCTTCGTAAGAAAGCAACTCATTTTGCAGAACAGAACAGCCTTATTTCACACAGTACTGTGTTCGGCAATGAAGGCGTTTGTTTTCTAAACAAACTACGTTAGAAATGTGGTTAATCTACTAAGTTGTACATCTTGTTAGATTACACAAACTAGGAAAGTTTGATCTTGCTGCACTGAAGACTCTTCGTAAGAAAGCAACTCATTTCCAGAACAGAACAGCCTTATTTCACACAGTACTGTGTTCGGCAATGAAGGCGTTTGTTTTCTAAACAAACTACGTTAGAAAATGTGGTTAATCTACTAAATTGTACATCTTGTTAGATTACACAAACCAGGAAAGTTTGATCTTGCTGCACTGAAGACTCTTCGTAAGAAAGCAACTCATTTGCAGAACAGAACAGCCTTATTTCACACAGTACTGTGTTCGGCAATGAAGGCGTTTGTTTTCTAAACAAACTACGTTAGAAATGTGGTTAATCTACTAAAGTTGTACATCTTGTTAGATTACACAAACTAGGAAAGTTTGATCTTGCTGCACTGAAGACTCTTCGTAAGAAAGCAACTCATTTCAGAACAGAACAGCCTTATTTCACACAGTACTGTGTTCGGCAATGAAGGCGTTTGTTTTCTAAACAAACTACGTTAGAAATGTGGTTAATCTACTAAATTGTACATCTTGTTAGATTACACAAACTAGGAAAGTTTGATCTTGCTGCACTGAAGACTCTTCGTAAGAAAGCAACTCATTTCAGGGAACAGAACAGCCTTATTTCACACAGTACTGTGTTCGGCAATGAAGGCGTTTTGTTTTCTAAACAAACTACGTTAGAAATGTGGTTAATCTACTAAGTTGTACATCTTGTTAGATTACACAAACCAGGAAAGTTTGATCTTGCTGCACTGAAGACTCTTTGTAAGAAAGCAACTCATTTGGGAACAGAACAGCCTTATTTCACACAGTACTGTGTTCGGCAATGCAAAGGTGTTTGTTTTCTAAACAAACTACGTTAGAAATGTGGTTAATCTACTAAATTGTACATCTTGTTAGATTACACAAACTAGGAAAGTTTGATCTTGCTGCACTGAAGACTCTTCGTAAGAAAGCAACTCATTTGCAGAACAGAACAGCCTTATTTCACACAGTACTGTGTTCGGCAATGAAGGCGTTTGTTTTCTAAACAAACTACGTTAGAAATGTGGTTAATCTACTAAATTGTACATCTTGTTAGATTACACAAACTAGGAAAGTTTGATCTTGCTGCACTGAAGACTCTTCGTAAGAAAGCAACTCATTTGCAGAACAGAACAGCCTTATTTCACACAGTACTGTGTTCGGCAATGAAGGCGTTTGTTTTCTAAACAAACTACGTTAGAAATGTGGTTAATCTACTAAGTTGTACATCTTGTTAGATTACACAAACCAGGAAAGTTTGATCTTGCTGCACTGAAGACTCTTCGTAAGAAAGCAACTCATTTCCAGAACAGAACAGCCTTATTTCACACAGTACTGTGTTCGGCAATGAAGGTGTTTGTTTTCTAAACAAACTACGTTAGAAATGTGGTTAATCTACTAAGTTGTACATCTTGTTAGATTACACAAACTAGGAAAGTTTGATCTTGCTGCACTGAAGACTCTTCGTAAGAAAGCAACTCATTTGCAGAACAGAACAGCCTTATTTCACACAGTACTGTGTTCGGCAATGAAGGCGTTTGTTTTCTAAACAAACTACGTTAGAAATGTGGTTAATCTACTAAATTGTACATCTTGTTAGATTACACAAACTAGGAAAGTTTGATCTTGCTGCACTGAAGACTCTTCGTAAGAAAGCAACTCATTTTCAGAACAGAACAGCCTTATTTCACACAGTACTGTGTTCGGCAATGAAGGCGTTTGTTTTCTAAACAAACTACGTTAGAAATGTGGTTAATCTACTAAGTTGTACATCTTGTTAGATTACACAAACCAGGAAAGTTTGATCTTGCTGCACTGAAGACTCTTAGTAAGAAAGCAACTCATTTCAGAACAGAACAGCCTTATTTCACACAGTACTGTGTTCGGCAATGAAAGGTGTTTGTTTTCTAAACAAACTACGTTAGAAATGTGGTTAATCTACTAAATTGTACATCTTGTTAGATTACACAAACTAGGAAAGTTTGATCTTGCTGCACTGAAGACTCTTCGTAAGAAAGCCACTCATTTCAGAACAGAACAGCCTTATTTCACACAGTACTGTGTTCGGCAATGAAGGCGTTTGTTTTCTAAACAAACTACGTTAGAAATGTGGTTAATCTACTAAATTGTACATCTTGTTAGATTACACAAACTAGGAAAGTTTGATCTTGCTGCACTGAAGACTCTTCGTAAGAAAGCAACTCATTTGCAGAACAGAACAGCCTTATTTCACACAGTACTGTGTTTGGCAATGAAGGCGTTTGTTTTCTAAACAAACTACGTTAGAAATGTGGTTAATCTACTAAGTTGTACATCTTGTTAGATTACACAAACTAGGAAAGTTTGATCTTGCTGCACTGAAGACTCTTCGTAAGAAAGCAACTCATTTGCAGAACAGAACAGCCTTATTTCACACAGTACTGTGTTCGGCAATGAAAGGCGTTTGTTTTCTAAACAAACTACGTTAGAAATGTGGTTAATCTACTAAATTGTACATCTTGTTAGATTACACAAACTAGGAAAGTTTGATCTTGCTGCACTGAAGACTCTTCGTAAGAAAGCAACTCATTTGGGAACAGAACAGCCTTATTTCACACAGTACTGTGTTTGGCAATGAAGGCGTTTGTTTTCTAAACAAACTACGTTAGAAATGTGGTTAATCTACTAAATTGTACATCTTGTTAGATTACACAAACTAGGAAAGTTTGATCTTGCTGCACTGAAGACTCTTCGTAAGAAAGCAACTCATTTCCAGAACAGAACAGCCTTATTTCACACAGTACTGTGTTCGGCAATGAAGGTGTTTGTTTTCTAAACAAACTACGTTAGAAATGTGGTTAATCTACTAAATTGTACATCTTGTTAGATTACACAAACTAGGAAAGTTTGATCTTGCTGCACTGAAGACTCTTCGTAAGAAAGCCACTCATTTGCAGAACAGAACAGCCTTATTTCACACAGTACTGTGTTCGGCAATGAAAGGCGTTTGTTTTCTAAACAAACTACGTTAGAAATGTGGTTAATCTACTAAATTCTACATCTTGTTAGATTGCACAAACCAGGAAAGTTTGATCTTGCTGCACTGAAGACTCTTCGTAAGAAAGCAACTCATATACAGAACAGAACAGCCTTATTTCACACAGTACTGTGTTCGGCAATGAAGGCGTTTGTTTTCTAAACAAACTACGTTACAAATGTGGTTAATCTACTAAGTTGTACATCTTGTTAGATTACACAAACTAGGAAAGTTTGATCTTGCTGCAGTGAACACTCTTCGTAAGAAAGCAACTCATTTGCAGAACAGAACAGGCTTATTTCACACAGTACTGTGTTGGCAATGAAGGCGTTTGTTTTCTAAACAAACTACGTTAGAAATGTGGTTAATCTACTAAATTGTACATCTTGTTAGATTACACAAACTAGGAAAGATTGATCTTGCTGCACTGAAGACTCTTCGTAAGAAAGCAACTCATTTGCAGAACAGAACAGCCTTATTTCACACAGTACTGTGTTCGGCAATGAAAGCGTTTGTTTTCTAAACAAACTACGTTAGAAATGTGGTTAATCTACTAAATTGTACATCTTGTTAGATTACACAAACTAGGAAAGTTTGATCTTGCTGCACTGAAGACTCTTCGTAAGAAAGCAACTCATTTCCAGAACAGAACAGCCTTATTTCACACAGTACTGTGTTGGCAATGAAGGTGTTTGTTTTCTAAACAAACTACGTTAGAAATGTGGTTAATCTACTAAATTGTACATCTTGTTAGATTACACAAACTAGGAAAGTTTGATCTTGCTGCACTGAAGACTCTTCGTAAGAAAGCAACTCATTTTCAGAACAGAACAGCCTTATTTCACACAGTACTGTGTTCGGCAATGAAGGCGTTTGTTTTCTAAACAAACTACATTAGAAATGTGGTTAATCTACTAAGTTGTACATCTTGTTAGATTACACAAACCAGGAAAGTTTGATCTTGCTGCACTGAAGACTCTTCGTAAGAAAGCAACTCATTTGCAGAACAGAACAGCCTTATTTCACACAGTACTGTGTTCGGCAATGACGGCGTTTGTTTTCTAAACAAACTACATTAGAAATGTGGTTAATCTACTAAATTGTACATCTTGTTAGATTAAACAAACTAGGAGAGTTTGATCTTGCTGCATTGAAGACTCTTCGTAAAGAAAGCAACTCATTTTCAGAACAGAACAGCCTTATTTCACACAGTACTGTGTTCGGCAATGAAGGCGTTTGTTTTCTAAACAAACTACGTTAGAAATGTGGTTAATCTACTAAATTGTACATCTTGTTAGATTACACAAACTAGGAAAGATTGATCTTGCTGCACTGAAGACTCTTCGTAAGAAAGCAACTCATTTGGAGAACAGAACAGCCTTATTTCACACAGTACTGTGTTCGGCAATGAAGGCGTTTGTTTTCTAAACAAACTACGTTAGAAATGTGGTTAATATACTAAATTGTACATCTTGTTAGATTACACAAACCAGGAAAGTTTGATCTTGCTGCACTGAAGACTCTTCGTAAGAAAGCAACTCTTTTGCAGAACAGAACAGCCTTATTTCACACAGTACTGTGTTCGGCAATGAAGGCGTTTGTTTTCTAAACAAACTACGTTAGAAATGTGGTTAATCTACTAAATTGTACATCTTGTTAGATTACACAAACTAGGAAAGTTTGATCTTGCTGCACTGAAGACTCTTCGTAAGAAAGCAACTCATTTGCAGAACAGAACAGCCTTATTTCACACAGTACTGTGTTTGGCAATGAAGGTGTTTGTTTTCTAAACAAACTACGTTAGAAATGTGGTTAATCTACTAAATTGTACATCTTGTTAGATTACACAAACTAGGAAAGTTTGATCTTGCTGCACTGAAGACTCTTCGTAAGAAAGCAACTCATTTGCAGAACAGAACAGCCTTATTTCACACAGTACTGTGTTCGGCAATGAAGGCGTTTGTTTTCTAAACAAACTACGTTAGAAATGTGGTTAATCTACTAAATTGTACATCTTGTTAGATTACACAAACTAGGAAAGTTTGATCTTGCTGCACTGAAGACTCTTCGTAAGAAAGCAACTCATTTGCCAGAACAGAACAGCCTTATTTCACACAGTACTGTGTTCGGCAATGAAGGTGTTTGTTTTCTAAACAAACTACGTTAGAAATGTGGTTAATCTACTAAATTGTACATCTTGTTAGATTACACAAACTAGGAAAGTTTGATCTTGCTGCACTGAAGACTCTTCGTAAGAAAGCAACTCATTTGCAGAACAGAACAGCCTTATTTCACACAGTACTGTGTTCGTTCGGCAAAGGCGTTTGTTTTCTAAACAAACTACGTTAGAAATGTGGTTAATCTACTAAAGTTGTACATCTTGTTAGATTACACAAACTAGGAAAGTTTGATCTTGCTGCACTGAAGACTCTTCGTAAGAAAGCAACTCATTTGCAGGAACAGAACAGCCTTATTTCACACAGTACTGTGTTCGGCAATGAAGGCGTTTGTTTTCTAAACAAACTACGTTAGAAATGTGGTTAATCTACTAAATTGTACATCTTGTTAGATTACACAAACTAGGAAAGTTTGATCTTGCTGCACTGAAGACTCTTCGTAAGAAAGCAACTCATTTGCAGAACAGAACAGCCTTATTTCACACAGTACTGTGTTCGGCAATGAAGGCGTTTGTTTTCTAAACAAACTACGTTAGAAATGTGGTTAATCTACTAAATTGTACATCTTGTTAGATTACACAAACTAGGAAAGTTTGATCTTGCTGCACTGAAGACTCTTCGTAAGAAAGCAACTCATTTGCAGAACAGAACAGCCTTATTTCACACAGTACTGTGTTCGGCAATGAAGGTGTTTGTTTTCTAAACAAACTACGTTAGAAATGTGGTTAATCTACTAAATTGTACATCTTGTTAGATTACACAAACTAGGAAAGTTTGATCTTGCTGCACTGAAGACTCTTCGTAAGAAAGCAACTCATTTCAGAACAGAACAGCCTTATTTCACACAGTACTGTGTTTTGGCAATGAAAGGTGTTTGTTTTCTAAACAAACTACGTTAGAAATGTGGTTAATCTACTAAGTTGTACATCTTGTTAGATTACACAAACTAGGAAAGTTTGATCTTGCTGCACTGAAGACTCTTCGTAAGAAAGCAACTCATTTGCAGAACAGAACAGCCTTATTTCACACAGTACTGTGTTCGGCAATGAAGGCGTTTGTTTTCTAAACAAACTACGTTAGAAATGTGGTTAATCTACTAAATTGTACATCTTGTTAGATTACACAAACTAGGAAAGTTTGATCTTGCTGCACTGAAGACTCTTCGTAAGAAAGCAACTCATTTGGGAACAGAACAGCCTTATTTCACACAGTACTGTGTTCGGCAATGAAGGCGTTTGTTTTCTAAACAAACTACGTTAGAAATGTGGTTAATCTACTAAGTTGTACATCTTGTTAGATTACACAAACCAGGAAAGTTTGATCTTGCTGCACTGAAGACTCTTCGTAAGAAAGCAACTCATTTCCAGAACAGAACTGGCTTATTTCACACAGTACTGTGTTCGGCAATGAAGGTGTTTGTTTTCTAAACAAACTACGTTAGAAATGTGGTTAATCTACTAAATTGTACATCTTGTTAGATTACACAAACTAGGAAAGTTTGATCTTGCTGCACTGAAGACTCTTCGTAAGAAAGCCACTCATTTGCTGAACAGAACAGCCTTATTTCACACAGTACTGTGTTCGGCAATGAAGGCGTTTGTTTTCTAAACAAACTACGTTAGAAATGTGGTTAATCTACTAAATTGTACATCTTGTTAGATTACACAAACTAGGAAAGTTTGATCTTGCTGCACTGAAGACTCTTCGTAAGAAAGCAACTCATTTGCAGAACAGAACAGCCTTATTTCACACAGTACTGTGTTCGGCAATGAAGGCGTTTGTTTTCTAAACAAACTACGTTAGAAATGTGGTTAATCTACTAAGTTGTACATCTTGTTAGATTACACAAACTAGGAAAGTTTGATCTTGCTGCACTGAAGACTCTTCGTAAGAAAGCAACTCATTTGCAGAACAGAACAGCCTTATTTCACACAGTACTGTGTTCGGCAATGAAGGCGTTTGTTTTCTAAACAAACTACGTTAGAAATGTGGTTAATCTACTAAATTGTACATCTTGTTAGATTACACAAACTAGGAAAGTTTGATCTTGCTGCACTGAAGACTCTTCGTAAGAAAGCAACTCATTTGCAGAACAGAACAGCCTTATTTCACACAGTACTGTGTTCGGCAATGAAGGCGTTTGTTTTCTAAACAAACTACGTTAGAAATGTGGTTAATCTACTAAATTGTACATCTTGTTAGATTACACAAACTAGGAAAGTTTGATCTTGCTGCACTGAAGACTCTTCGTAAGAAAGCAACTCATTTGCAGAACAGAACAGCCTTATTTCACACAGTACTGTGTTCGGCAATGAAGGCGTTTGTTTTCTAAACAAACTACGTTAGAAATGTGGTTAATCTACTAAGTTGTACATCTTGTTAGATTACACAAACCAGGAAAGTTTGATCTTGCTGCACTGAAGACTCTTCGTAAGAAAGCAACTCATTTCAGAACAGAACAGCCTTATTTCACACAGTACTGTGTTCGGCAATGAAGGTGTTTGTTTTCTAAACAAACTACGTTAGAAATGTGGTTAATCTACTAAATTGTACATCTTGTTAGATTACACAAACTAGGAAAGTTTGATCTTGCTGCACTGAAGACTCTTCGTAAGAAAGCCACTCATTTCAGAACAGAACAGCCTTATTTCACACAGTACTGTGTTCGGCAATGAAGGTGTTTGTTTTCTAAACAAAGTACGTTAGAAATGTGGTTAATCTACTAAATTGTACACCTTGTCAGATTACACAAATAGGAAAGTTTGATCTTGCTGCACTGAAGACTCTTCGTAAGAAAGCAACTCATTTGCGGAACAGAACAGCCTTATTTCACACAGTACTGTGTTCGGCAATGAAGGCGTTTGTTTTCTAAACAAACTACGTTAGAAATGTGGTTAATCTACTAAGTTGTACATCTTGTTAGATTACACAAACTAGGAAAGTTTGATCTTGCTGCACTGAAGACTCTTCGTAAGAAAGCAACTCATTGCAGAACAGAACAGCCTTATTTCACACAGTACTGTGTTCGGCAATGAAGGCGTTTGTTTTCTAAACAAACTACGTTAGAAATGTGGTTAATCTACTAAATTGTACATCTTGTTAGATTACACAAACTAGGAAAGTTTGATCTTGCTGCACTGAAGACTCTTCGTAAGAAAGCAACTCATTTCAGAACAGAACAGCCTTATTTCACACAGTACTGTGTTCGGCAATGAAGGTGTTTGTTTTCTAAACAAACTACGTTAGAAATGTGGTTAATCTACTAAATTGTACATCTTGTTAGATTACACAAACTAGGAAAGTTTGATCTTGCTGCACTGAAGACTCTTCGTAAGAAAGCAACTCATTTGCAGAACAGAACAGCCTTATTTCACACAGTACTGTGTTCGGCAATGAAGGTGTTTGTTTTCTAAACAAACTACGTTAGAAATGTGGTTAATCTACTAAATTGTACATCTTGTTAGATTACACAAACCAGGAAAGTTTGATCTTGCTGCACTGAAGACTCTTCGTAAGAAAGCAACTCATTTGCAGAACAGAACAGCCTTATTTCACACAGTACTGTGTTCGGCAATGAAGGCGTTTGTTTTCTAAACAAACTACGTTAGAAATGTGGTTAATCTACTAAGTTGTACATCTTGTTAGATTACACAAACCAGGAAAGTTTGATCTTGCTGCACTGAAGACTCTTCGTAAGAAAGCCACTCATTTGCGGAACAGAACAGCCTTATTTCACACAGTACTGTGTTCGGCAATGAAGGTGTTTGTTTTTCTAAACAAACTACGTTAGAAAATTGGTTAATCTACTAAATTGTACATCTTGTTAGATTACACAAACTAGGAAAGTTTGATCTTGCTGCACTGAAGACTCTTCGTAAGAAAGCCACTCATTTGCTGAACAGAACAGCCTTATTTCACACAGTACTGTGTTCGGCAATGAAAGGCGTTTGTTTTCTAAACAAACTACGTTAGAAATGTGGTTAATCTACTAAATTGTACATCTTGTTAGATTACACAAACTAGGAAAGTTTGATCTTGCTGCACTGAAGACTCTTCGTAAGAAAGCAACTCATTTGCAGAACAGAACAGCCTTATTTCACACAGTACTGTGTTCGGCAATGAATGTGTTTGTTTTCTAAACAAACTACGTTAGAAATGATGGTTAATCTACTAAGTTGTACATCTTGTTAGATTACACAAACTAGGAAAGTTTGATCTTGCTGCACTGAAGACTCTTCGTAAGAAAGCAACTCATTTGCAGAACAGAACAGCCTTATTTCACACAGTACTGTGTTCGGCAATGAAGGCGTTTGTTTTCTAAACAAACTACGTTAGAAATGTGGTTAATCTACTAAGTTGTACATCTTGTTTAGATTACACAAACTAGGAAAGTTTGATCTTGCTGCACTGAAGACTCTTCGTAAGAAAGCAACTCATTTGCAGAACAGAACAGCCTTATTTCACACAGTACTGTGTTCGGCAATGAAGGTGTTTGTTTTCTAAACAAACTACGTTAGAAATGTGGTTAATCTACTAAATTGTACATCTTGTTAGATTACACAAACTAGGAAAGTTTGATCTTGCTGCACTGAAGACTCTTCGTAAGAAAGCCACTCATTTGCAGGAACAGAACAGCCTTATTTCACACAGTACTGTGTTCGGCAATGAAGGCGTTTGTTTTCTAAACAAACTACGTTAGAAATGTGGTTAATCTACTAAGTTGTACATCTTGTAGATTACACAAACTAGGAAAGTTTGATCTTGCTGCACTGAAGACTTTTCGTAAGAAAGCAACTCATTTGGGGAACAGAACAGCCTTATTTCACACAGTACTGTGTTCGGCAATGAAGGCGTTTGTTTTCTAAACAAACTACGTTAGAAATGTGGTTAATCTACTAAATTGTACATCTTGTTAGATTACACAAACTAGGAAAGTTTGATCTTGCTGCACTGAAGACTCTTCGTAAGAAAGCAACTCATTTCCAGAACAGAACAGCCTTATTTCACACAGTACTGTGTTCGGCAATGAAGGCGTTTGTTTTCTAAACAAACTACGTTAGAAATGTGGTTAATCTACTAAGTTGTACATCTTGTTAGATTACACAAACTAGGAAAGTTTGATCTTGCTGCACTGAAGACTCTTCGTAAGAAAGCAACTCATTTGCAGAACAGAACTGCCTTATTTCACACAGTACTGTGTTCGGCAATGAAGGTGTTTGTTTTCTAAACAAACTACGTTAGAAATGTGGTTAATCTACTAAATTGTACATCTTGTTAGATTACACAAACTAGGAAAGTTTGATCTTGCTGCACTGAAGACTCTTCGTAAGAAAGCAACTCATTTGCAGAACAGAACAGCCTTATTTCACACAGTACTGTGTTCGGCAATGAAGGTGTTTGTTTTCTAAACAAACTACGTTAGAAATGTGGTTAATCTACTAAATTGTACATCTTGTTAGATTACACAAACTAGGAAAGTTTGATCTTGCTGCACTGAAGACTCTTCGTAAGAAAGCCACTCATTTGCGGAACAGAACAGCCTTATTTCACACAGTACTGTGTTCGGCAATGAAGGCGTTTGTTTTCTAAACAAACTACGTTAGAAATGTGGTTAATCTACTAAATTGTACATCTTGTTAGATTACACAAACTAGGAAAGTTTGATCTTGCTGCACTGAAGACTCTTCGTAAGAAAGCAACTCATTTGCAGAACAGAACAGCCTTATTTCACACAGTACTGTGTTCGGCAATGAAGGCGTTTGTTTTCTAAACAAACTACGTTAGAAATGTGGTTAATCTACTAAATTGTACATCTTGTTAGATTACACAAACTAGGAAAGTTTGATCTTGCTGCACTGAAGACTCTTCGTAAGAAAGCAACTCATTTGGGAACAGAACAGCCTTATTTCACACAGTACTGTGTTCGGCAATGAAGGCGTTTGTTTTCTAAACAAACTACGTTTAGAAATGTGGTTAATCTACTAAATTGTACATCTTGTTAGATTACACAAACTAGGAAAGTTTGATCTTGCTGCACTGAAGACTCTTCGTAAGAAAGCAACTCATTTTGCAGAACAGAACAGCCTTATTTCACACAGTACTGTGTTCGGCAATGAAGGTGTTTGTTTTCTAAACAAACTACGTTAGAAAGAAATGGTTAATCTACTAAATTGTACATCTTGTTAGATTACACAAACTAGGAAAGTTTGATCTTGCTGCACTGAAGACTCTTCGTAAGAAAGCAACTCATTTCCAGAACAGAACAGCCTTATTTCACACAGTACTGTGTTCGGCAATGAAGGTGTTTGTTTTCTAAACAAACTACGTTAGAAATGTGGTTAATCTACTAAATTGTACATCTTGTTAGATTACACAAACTAGGAAAGTTTGATCTTGCTGCACTGAAGACTCTTCGTAAGAAAGCCACTCATTTGCAGAACAGAACAGCCTTATTTCACACAGTACTGTGTTCGGCAATGAAGGCGTTTGTTTTCTAAACAAACTACGTTAGAAATGTGGTTAATCTACTAAGTTGTACATCTTGTTAGATTACACAAACTAGGAAAGTTTGATCTTGCTGCACTGAAGACTCTTCGTAAGAAAGCAACTCATTTGCAGAACAGAACAGCCTTATTTCACACAGTACTGTGTTCGGCAATGAAGGCGTTTGTTTTCTAAACAAACTACGTTAGAAATGTGGTTAATCTACTAAAGTTGTACATCTTGTTAGATTACACAAACTAGGAAAGTTTGATCTTGCTGCACTGAAGACTCTTCGTAAGAAAGCAACTCATTTGCAGAACAGAACAGCCTTATTTCACACAGTACTGTGTTCGGCAATGAAGGCGTTTGTTTTCTAAACAAACTACGTTAGAAATGTGGTTAATCTACTAAATTGTACATCTTGTTAGATTACACAAACTAGGAAAGTTTGATCTTGCTGCACTGAAGACTCTCTTGTTAAGAAAGCAACTCATTTGCAGAACAGAACAGCCTTATTTCACACAGTACTGTGTTCGGCAATGAAGGTGTTTGTTTTCTAAACAAACTACGTTAGAAATGTGGTTAATCTACTAAATTGTACATCTTGTTAGATTACACAAACTAGGAAAGTTTGATCTTGCTGCACTGAAGACTCTTCGTAAGAAAGCCACTCATTTGCAGAACAGAACAGCCTTATTTCACACAGTACTGTGTTCGGCAATGAAGGCGTTTGTTTTCTAAACAAACTACGTTAGAAATGGGTTAATCTACTAAATTGTACATCTTGTTAGATTACACAAACTAGGAAAGTTTGATCTTGCTGCACTGAAGACTCTTCGTAAGAAAGCAACTCATTTTGGGAACAGAACAGCCTTATTTCACACAGTACTGTGTTTGGCAATGAAGGTGTTTGTTTTCTAAACAAACTACGTTAGAAATGTGGTTAATCTACTAAGTTGTACATCTTGTTAGATTACACAAACCAGTAAAGTCTGATCTTGCTGTACTGAAGACTCTTCGTAAGAAAGCAACTCATTTGCAGAACAGAACAGCCTTATTTCACACAGTACTGTGTTCGGCAATGAAGGTGTTTGTTTTCTAAACAAACTACGTTAGAAATGTGGTTAATCTACTAAATTGTACATCTTGTTAGATTACACAAACTAGGAAAGTTTGATCTTGCTGCACTGAAGACTCTTCGTAAGAAAGCCACTCATTTGCAGAACAGAACAGCCTTATTTCACACAGTACTGTGTTCGGCAATGAAGGCGTTTGTTTTCTAAACAAACTACGTTAGAAATGTGGTTAATCTACTAAATTGTACATCTTGTTAGATTACACAAACTAGGAAAGTTTGATCTTGCTGCACTGAAGACTCTTCGTAAGAAAGCAACTCATTTGGGGAACAGAACAGCCTTATTTCACACAGTACTGTGTTCGGCAATGAAGGCGTTTGTTTTCTAAACAAACTACGTTAGAAATGTGGTTAATCTACTAAGTTGTACATCTTGTTAGATTACACAAACTAGGAAAGTTTGATCTTGCTGCACTGAAGACTCTTCGTAAGAAAGCAACTCATTTGCAGAACAGAACAGCCTTATTTCACACAGTACTGTGTTCGGCAATGAAGGCGTTTGTTTTCTAAACAAACTACGTTAGAAATGTGGTTAATCTACTAAATTGTACATCTTGTTAGATTACACAAACCAGGAAAGTTTGATCTTGCTGCACTGAAGACTCTTCGTAAGAAAGCAACTCATTTGCAGAACAGAACAGCCTTATTTCACACAGTACTGTGTTCGGCAATGAAGGTGTTTGTTTTCTAAACAAACTACGTTAGAAATGTGGTTAATCTACTAAATTGTACATCTTGTTAGATTACACAAACTAGGAAAGTTTGATCTTGCTGCACTGAAGACTCTTCGTAAGAAAGCCACTCATTTGCGGAACAGAACAGCCTTATTTCACACAGTACTGTGTTCGGCAATGAAGGCGTTTGTTTTCTAAACAAACTACGTTAGAAATGTGGTTAATCTACTAAGTTGTACATCTTGTTAGATTACACAAACTAGGAAAGTTTGATCTTGCTGCACTGAAGACTCTTCGTAAGAAAGCAACTCATTTGGGGAACAGAACAGCCTTATTTCACACAGTACTGTGTTCGGCAATGAAGGCGTTTGTTTTCTAAACAAACTACGTTAGAAATGTGGTTAATCTACTAAATTGTACATCTTGTTAGATTACACAAACTAGGAAAGTTTGATCTTGCTGCACTGAAGACTCTTCGTAAAGAAAGCAACTCATTTCAGAACAGAACTGGCTTATTTCACACAGTACTGTGTTCGGCAATGAAGGTGTTTGTTTTCTAAACAAACTACGTTAGAAATGTGGTTAATCTACTAAATTGTACATCTTGTTAGATTACACAAACTAGGAAAGTTTGATCTTGCTGCACTGAAGACTCTTCGTAAGAAAGCCACTCATTTGCGGAACAGAACAGCCTTATTTCACACAGTACTGTGTTCGGCAATGAAGGCGTTTGTTTTCTAAACAAACTACGTTAGAAATGTGGTTAATCTACTAAATTGTACATCTTGTTAGATTACACAAACTAGGAAAGTTTGATCTTGCTGCACTGAAGACTCTTCGTAAGAAAGCAACTCATTTGCAGAACAGAACAGCCTTATTTCACACAGTACTGTGTTCGGCAATGAAGGCGTTTGTTTTCTAAACAAACTACGTTAGAAATGTGGTTAATCTACTAAATTGTACATCTTGTTAGATTACACAAACTAGGAAAGTTTGATCTTGCTGCACTGAAGACTCTTCGTAAGAAAGCAACTCATTTTGGGAACAGAACAGCCTTATTTCACACAGTACTGTGTTCGGCAATGAAGGCGTTTGTTTTCTAAACAAACTACGTTAGAAATGATGTTAATCTACTAAATTGTACATCTTGTTAGATTACACAAACTAGGAAAGTTTGATCTTGCTGCACTGAAGACTCTTCGTAAGAAAGCAACTCATTTGCAGAACAGAACAGCCTTATTTCACACAGTACTGTGTTCGGCAATGAAGGTGTTTGTTTTCTAAACAAACTACGTTAGAAATGTGGTTAATCTACTAAATTGTACATCTTGTTAGATTACACAAACCAGGAAAGTTTGATCTTGCTGCACTGAAGACTCTTCGTAAGAAAGCAACTCATTTCAGAACAGAACAGCCTTATTTCACACAGTACTGTGTTCGGCAATGAAGGTGTTTGTTTTCTAAACAAACTACGTTAGAAATGTGGTTAATCTACTAAATTGTACATCTTGTTAGATTACACAAACTAGGAAAGTTTGATCTTGCTGCACTGAAGACTCTTCGTAAGAAAGCAACTCATTTGCAGAACAGAACAGCCTTATTTCACACAGTACTGTGTTCGGCAATGAAGGCGTTTGTTTTCTAAACAAACTACGTTAGAAATGTGGTTAATCTACTAAATTGTACATCTTGTTAGATTACACAAACTAGGAAAGTTTGATCTTGCTGCACTGAAGACTCTTCGTAAGAAAGCAACTCATTTGCAGAACAGAACAGCCTTATTTCACACAGTACTGTGTTCGGCAATGAAGGTGTTTGTTTTCTAAACAAACTACGTTAGAAATGTGGTTAATCTACTAAATTGTACATCTTGTTAGATTACACAAACTAGGAAAGTTTGATCTTGCTGCACTGAAGACTCTTCGTAAGAAAGCCACTCATTTGCGGAACAGAACAGCCTTATTTCACACAGTACTGTGTTCGGCAATGAAGGCGTTTGTTTTCTAAACAAACTACGTTAGAAATGTGGTTAATCTACTAAATTGTACATCTTGTTAGATTACACAAACTAGGAAAGATTGATCTTGCTGCACTGAAGACTCTTCGTAAGAAAGCAACTCATTTGGGGAACAGAACAGCCTTATTTCACACAGTACTGTGTTCGGCAATGAAGGCGTTTGTTTTCTAAACAAACTACGTTAGAAATGTGGTTAATCTACTAAGTTGTACATCTTGTTAGATTACACAAACTAGGAAAGTTTGATCTTGCTGCACTGAAGACTCTTCGTAAGAAAGCAACTCATTTGCAGAACAGAACAGCCTTATTTCACACAGTACTGTGTTCGGCAATGAAGGCGTTTGTTTTCTAAACAAACTACGTTAGAAATGTGTTTAATCTACTAAATTGTACATCTTGTTAGATTACACAAACTAGGAAAGTTTGATCTTGCTGCACTGAAGACTCTTCGTAAGAAAGCAACTCATTTTGCAGAACAGAACAGCCTTATTTCACACAGTACTGTGTTCGGCAATGAAGGTGTTTGTTTTCTAAACAAACTACGTTAGAAATGTGGTTAATCTACTAAATTGTACATCTTGTTAGATTACACAAACTAGGAAAGTTTGATCTTGCTGCACTGAAGACTCTTCGTAAGAAAGCAACTCATTTGCAGAACAGAACAGCCTTATTTCACACAGTACTGTGTTCGGCAATGAAGGTGTTTGTTTTCTAAACAAACTACGTTAGAAATGTGGTTAATCTACTAAATTGTACATCTTGTTAGATTACACAAACTAGGAAAGTTTGATCTTGCTGCACTGAAGACTCTTCGTAAGAAAGCAACTCATTTGGGAACAGAACAGCCTTATTTCACACAGTACTGTGTTTGGCAATGAAGGCGTTTGTTTTCTAAACAAACTACGTTAGAAATGTGGTTAATCTACTAAGTTGTACATCTTGTTAGATTACACAAACCAGGAAAGTTTGATCTTGCTGCACTGAAGACTCTTCGTAAGAAAGCAACTCATTTGCAGAACAGAACAGCCTTATTTCACACAGTACTGTGTTCGGCAATGAAGGTGTTTGTTTTCTAAACAAACTACGTTAGAAATGTGGTTAATCTACTAAATTGTACATCTTGTTAGATTACACAAACTAGGAAAGTTTGATCTTGCTGCACTGAAGACTCTTCGTAAGAAAGCCACTCATTTGCAGAACAGAACAGCCTTATTTCACACAGTACTGTGTTCGGCAATGAAGGCGTTTGTTTTCTAAACAAACTACGTTAGAAATGTGGTTAATCTACTAAATTGTACATCTTGTTAGATTACACAAACTAGGAAAGTTTGATCTTGCTGCACTGAAGACTCTTCGTAAGAAAGCAACTCATTTGCAGAACAGAACAGCCTTATTTCACACAGTACTGTGTTCGGCAATGAAGGCGTTTGTTTTCTAAACAAACTACGTTAGAAATGTGGTTAATCTACTAAATTGTACATCTTGTTAGATTACACAAACTAGGAAAGTTTGATCTTGCTGCACTGAAGACTCTTCGTAAGAAAGCAACTCATTTGCAGAACAGAACAGCCTTATTTCACACAGTACTGTGTTCGGCAATGAAGGTGTTTGTTTTCTAAACAAACTACGTTAGAAATGTGGTTAATCTACTAAATTGTACATCTTGTTAGATTACACAAACTAGGAAAGTTTGATCTTGCTGCACTGAAGACTCTTCGTAAGAAAGCAACTCATTTGCAGAACAGAACAGCCTTATTTCACACAGTACTGTGTTCGGCAATGAAGGCGTTTGTTTTCTAAACAAACTACGTTAGAAATGTGGTTAATCTACTAAATTGTACATCTTGTTAGATTACACAAACTAGGAAAGTTTGATCTTGCTGCACTGAAGACTCTTCGTAAGAAAGCAACTCATTTGGGGAACAGAACAGCCTTATTTCACACAGTACTGTGTTCGGCAATGAAGGCGTTTGTTTTCTAAACAAACTACGTTAGAAATGTGGTTAATCTACTAAATTGTACATCTTGTTAGATTACACAAACTAGGAAAGTTTGATCTTGCTGCACTGAAGACTCTTCGTAAGAAAGCAACTCATTTGCAGAACAGAACAGCCTTATTTCACACAGTACTGTGTTCGGCAATGAAGGCGTTTGTTTTCTAAACAAACTACGTTAGAAATGTGGTTAATCTACTAAAATTGTACATCTTGTTAGATTACACAAACTAGGAAAGTTTGATCTTGCTGCACTGAAGACTCTTCGTAAGAAAGCAACTCATTTGCAGAACAGAACAGCCTTATTTCACACAGTACTGTGTTCGGCAATGAAGGCGTTTGTTTTCTAAACAAACTACGTTAGAAATGTGGTTAATCTACTAAATTGTACATCTTGTTAGATTACACAAACCAGGAAAGTTTGATCTTGCTGCACTGAAGACTCTTCGTAAGAAAGCAACTCATTTGCAGAACAGAACAGCCTTATTTCACACAGTACTGTGTTCGGCAATGAAGGTGTTTGTTTTCTAAACAAACTACGTTAGAAATGTGGTTAATCTACTAAATTGTACATCTTGTTAGATTACACAAACTAGGAAGTTTGATCTTGCTGCACTGAAGACTCTTCGTAAGAAAGCCACTCATTTGCAGAACAGAACAGCCTTATTTCACACAGTACTGTGTTCGGCAATGAAGGTGTTTGTTTTCTAAACAAACTACGTTAGAAATGTGGTTAATCTACTAAATTGTACATCTTGTTAGATTACACAAACTAGGAAAGTTTGATCTTGCTGCACTGAAGACTCTTCGTAAGAAAGCAACTCATTTGCAGAACAGAACAGCCTTATTTCACACAGTACTGTGTTTGGCAATGAAGGCGTTTGTTTTCTAAACAAACTACGTTAGAAATGTGGTTAATCTACTAAGTTGTACATCTTGTTAGATTACACAAACCAGGAAAGTTTGATCTTGCTGCACTGAAGACTCTTCGTAAGAAAGCAACTCATTTGCGGAACAGAACAGCCTTATTTCACACAGTACTGTGTTCGGCAATGAAGGTGTTTGTTTTCTAAACAAACTACGTTAGAAATGTGGTTAATCTACTACGTTGTACATCTTTTTAGATTACACAAACTAGGAAAGTTTGATCTTACTGCACTGAAGACTCTTCGTAAGAAAGCCACTCATTTTGGGAACAGAACAGCCTTATTTCACACAGTACTGTGTTCGGCAATGAAGGCGTTTGTTTTCTAAACAAACTACGTTAGAAATGTGGTTAATCTACTAAATTGTACATCTTGTTAGATTACACAAACTAGGAAAGTTTGATCTTGCTGCACTGAAGACTCTTCGTAAGAAAGCAACTCATTTGCAGAACAGAACAGCCTTATTTCACACAGTACTGTGTTCGGCAATGAAGGCGTTTGTTTTCTAAACAAACTACGTTAGAAATGTGGTTAATCTACTAAGTTGTACATCTTGTTAGATTACACAAACCAGGAAAGTTTGATCTTGCTGCACTGAAGACTCTTCTTAAGAAAGCAACTCATTTGCAGAACAGAACAGGCTTATTTCACACAGTACTGTGTTCGGCAATGAAGGTGTTTGTTTTCTAAACAAACTACGTTAGAAATGTGGTTAATCTACTAAATTGTACACCTTGTTAGATTACACAAACTAGGAAAGTTTGATCTAGCTGCACTGAAGACTCTTCGTAAGAAAGCCACTCATTTGCGGAACAGAACAGCCTTATTTCACACAGTACTGTGTTCGGCAATGAAGGCGTTTGTTTTCTAAACAAACTACGTTAGAAATGTGGTTAATCTACTAAATTGTACATCTTGTTAGATTACACAAACTAGGAAAGTTTGATCTTGCTGCACTGAAGACTCTTCGTAAGAAAGCAACTCATTTGCAGAACAGAACAGCCTTATTTCACACAGTACTGTGTTCGGCAATGAAGGTGTTTGTTTTCTAAACAAACTACGTTAGAAATGTGGTTAATCTACTAAGTTGTACATCTTGTTAGATTACACAAACTAGGAAAGTTTGATCTTGCTGCACTGAAGACTCTTCGTAAGAAAGCAACTCATTTGCAGAACAGAACAGCCTTATTTCACACAGTACTGTGTTCGGCAATGAAGGCGTTTGTTTTCTAAACAAACTACGTTAGAAATGTGGTTAATCTACTAAGTTGTACATCTTGTTAGATTACACAAACCAGGAAAGTTTGATCTTGCTGCACTGAAGACTCTTCGTAAGAAAGCAACTCATTTGCAGAACAGAACAGCCTTATTTCACACAGTACTGTGTTCGGCAATGAAGGTGTTTGTTTTCTAAACAAACTACGTTAGAAATGTGGTTAATCTACTAAATTGTACATCTTGTTAGATTACACAAACTAGGAAAGTTTGATCTTGCTGCACTGAAGACTCTTCGTAAGAAAGCAACTCATTTGCAGAACAGAACAGCCTTATTTCACACAGTACTGTGTTCGGCAATGAAGGCGTTTGTTTTCTAAACAAACTACGTTAGAAATGTGGTTAATCTACTAAATTGTACATCTTGTTAGATTACACAAACTAGGAAAGTTTGATCTTGCTGCACTGAAGACTCTTCGTAAGAAAGCAACTCATTTGCAGAACAGAACAGCCTTATTTCACACAGTACTGTGTTCGGCAATGAAGGCGTTTGTTTTCTAAACAAACTACGTTAGAAATGTGGTTAATCTACTAAATTGTACATCTTGTTAGATTACACAAACTAGGAAAGTTTGATCTTGCTGCACTGAAGACTCTTCGTAAGAAAGCAACTCATTTTTGGGGAACAGAACAGCCTTATTTCACACAGTACTGTGTTCGGCAATGAAGGTGTTTGTTTTCTAAACAAACTACGTTAGAAATGTGGTTAATCTACTAAATTGTACATCTTGTTAGATTACACAAACTAGGAAAGTTTGATCTTGCTGCACTGAAGACTCTTCGTAAGAAAGCAACTCATTTTGCAGAACAGAACAGCCTTATTTCACACAGTACTGTGTTCGGCAATGAAGGTGTTTGTTTTCTAAACAAACTACGTTAGAAATGTGGTTAATCTACTAAATTGTACATCTTGTTAGATTACACAAACTAGGAAAGTTTGATCTTGCTGCACTGAAGACTCTTCGTAAGAAAGCAACTCATTTGCAGAACAGAACAGCCTTATTTCACACAGTACTGTGTTCGGCAATGAAGGCGTTTGTTTTCTAAACAAACTACGTTAGAAATGTGGTTAATCTACTAAATTGTACATCTTGTTAGATTACACAAACTAGGAAAGTTTGATCTTGCTGCACTGAAGACTCTTCGTAAGAAAGCAACTCATTTGCAGAACAGAACAGCCTTATTTCACACAGTACTGTGTTCGGCAATGAAGGTGTTTGTTTTCTAAACAAACTACGTTAGAAATGTGGTTAATCTACTAAATTGTACATCTTGTTAGATTACACAAACTAGGAAAGTTTGATCTTGCTGCACTGAAGACTCTTCGTAAGAAAGCAACTCATTTGCAGAACAGAACAGCCTTATTTCACACAGTACTGTGTTCGGCAATGAAGGCGTTTGTTTTCTAAACAAACTACGTTAGAAATGTGGTTAATCTACTAAATTGTACATCTTGTTAGATTACACAAACTAGGAAAGTTTGATCTTGCTGCACTGAAGACTCTTCGTAAGAAAGCAACTCATTTGCAGAACAGAACAGCCTTATTTCACACAGTACTGTGTTTTGGCAATGAAGGTGTTTGTTTTCTAAACAAACTACGTTAGAAATGTGGTTAATCTACTAAGTTGTACATCTTGTTAGATTACACAAACTAGGAAAGTTTGATCTTGCTGCACTGAAGACTCTTCGTAAGAAAGCAACTCATTTTGCAGAACAGAACAGCCTTATTTCACACAGTACTGTGTTCGGCAATGAAGGTGTTTGTTTTCTAAACAAACTACGTTAGAAATGTGGTTAATCTACTAAATTGTACATCTTGTTAGATTACACAAACTAGGAAAGATTGATCTTGCTGCACTGAAGACTCTTCGTAAGAAAGCAACTCATTTGGGGAACAGAACAGCCTTATTTCACACAGTACTGTGTTCGGCAATGAAGGCGTTTGTTTTCTAAACAAACTACGTTAGAAATGTGGTTAATCTACTAAATTGTACATCTTGTTAGATTACACAAACCAGGAAAGTTTGATCTTGCTGCACTGAAGACTCTTCGTAAGAAAGCAACTCTTTTGCAGAACAGAACAGCCTTATTTCACACAGTACTGTGTTCGGCAATGAAGGCGTTTGTTTTCTAAACAAACTACGTTAGAAATGTGGTTAATCTACTAAATTGTACATCTTGTTAGATTACACAAACTAGGAAAGTTTGATCTTGCTGCAGTGAAGACTCTTCGTAAGAAAGCAACTCATTTGCAGAACAGAACAGCCTTATTTCACACAGTACTGTGTTCGGCAATGAAGGCGTTTGTTTTCTAAACAAACTACGTTAGAAATGGTTAATCTACTAAATTGTACATCTTGTTAGATTACACAAACTAGGAAAGTTTGATCTTGCTGCACTGAAGACTCTTCGTAAGAAAGCAACTCATTTCCAGAACAGAACAGCCTTATTTCACACAGTACTGTGTTCGGCAATGAAGGTGTTTGTTTTCTAAACAAACTACGTTAGAAATGTGGTTAATCTACTAAATTGTACATCTTGTTAGATTACACAAACTAGGAAAGTTTGATCTTGCTGCACTGAAGACTCTTCGTAAGAAAGCCACTCATTTTGGGAACAGAACAGCCTTATTTCACACAGTACTGTGTTCGGCAATGAAGGCGTTTGTTTTCTAAACAAACTACGTTAGAAATGTGGTTAATCTACTAAATTGTACATCTTGTTAGATTACACAAACTAGGAAAGTTTGATCTTGCTGCACTGAAGAACTCTTCGTAAGAAAGCAACTCATTTGCAGAACAGAACAGCCTTATTTCACACAGTACTGTGTTCGGCAATGAAGGCGTTTGTTTTCTAAACAAACTACGTTAGAAATGTGGTTAATCTACTAAATTGTACATCTTGTTAGATTACACAAACCAGGAAAGTTTGATCTTGCTGCACTGAAGACTCTTCGTAAGAAAGCAACTCATTTCCAGAACAGAACAGCCTTATTTCACACAGTACTGTGTTCGGCAATGAAGGTGTTTGTTTTCTAAACAAACTACGTTAGAAATGTGGTTAATCTACTAAATTGTACATCTTGTTAGATTACACAAACTAGGAAAGTTTGATCTTGCTGCACTGAAGACTCTTCGTAAGAAAGCCACTCATTTGCAGAACAGAACAGCCTTATTTCACACAGTACTGTGTTCGGCAATGAAGGCGTTTGTTTTCTAAACAAACTACGTTAGAAATGTGGTTAATCTACTAAATTGTACATCTTGTTAGATTACAAACTAGGAAAGTTTGATCTTGCTGCACTGAAGACTCTTCGTAAGAAAGCAACTCATTTGCAGAACAGAACAGCCTTATTTCACACAGTACTGTGTTCGGCAATGAAGGCGTTTGTTTTCTAAACAAACTACGTTAGAAATGTGGTTAATCTACTAAATTGTACATCTTGTTAGATTACACAAACCAGGAAAGTTTGATCTTGCTGCACTGAAGACTCTTCGTAAGAAAGCAACTCATTTGCAGAACAGAACAGCCTTATTTCACACAGTACTGTGTTCGGCAATGAAGGTGTTTGTTTTCTAAACAAACTACGTTAGAAATGTGGTTAATCTACTAAATTGTACATCTTGTTAGATTACACAAACTAGGAAAGTTTGATCTTGCTGCACTGAAGACTCTTCGTAAGAAAGCCACTCATTTGGGGAACAGAACAGCCTTATTTCACACAGTACTGTGTTCGGCAATGAAGGCGTTTGTTTTCTAAACAAACTACGTTAGAAATGTGGTTAATCTACTAAATTGTACATCTTGTTAGATTACACAAACTAGGAAAGTTTGATCTTGCTGCACTGAAGACTCTCTTCGTAAGAAAGCAACTCATTTGCAGAACAGAACAGCCTTATTTCACACAGTACTGTGTTCGGCAATGAAGGCGTTTGTTTTCTAAACAAACTACGTTAGAAATGTGGTTAATCTACTAAATTGTACATCTTGTTAGATTACACAAACTAGGAAAGTTTGATCTTGCTGCACTGAAGACTCTTCGTAAGAAAGCAACTCATTTGCAGAACAGAACAGCCTTATTTCACACAGTACTGTGTTCGGCAATGAAGGCGTTTGTTTTCTAAACAAACTACGTTAGAAATGTGGTTAATCTACTAAATTGTACATCTTGTTAGATTACACAAACTAGGAAAGTTTGATCTTGCTGCACTGAAGACTCTTCGTAAGAAAGCAACTCATTTGCAGAACAGAACAGCCTTATTTTCACTAGTACTGTGTCGGCAATGAAGGTGTTTGTTTTCTAAACAAACTACGTTAGAAATGTGGTTAATCTACTAAATTGTACATCTTGTTAGATTACACAAACTAGGAAAGTTTGATCTTGCTGCACTGAAGACTCTTCGTAAGAAAGCCACTCATTTTTGCAGAACAGAACAGCCTTATTTCACACAGTACTACTGTCGGCAATGAAGGCGTTTGTTTTCTAAACAAACTACGTTAGAAATGTGGTTAATCTACTAAATTGTACATCTTGTTAGATTACACAAACTAGGAAAGTTTGATCTTGCTGCACTGAAGACTCTTCGTAAGAAAGCAACTCATTTGCAGAACAGAACAGCCTTATTTCACACAGTACTGTGTTCGGCAATGAAGGCGTTTGTTTTCTAAACAAACTACGTTAGAAATGTGGTTAATCTACTAAATTGTACATCTTGTTAGATTACACAAACTAGGAAAGTTTGATCTTGCTGCACTGAAGACTCTTCGTAAAAGAAAGCAACTCATTTGCAGAACAGAACAGCCTTATTTCACACAGTACTGTGTTCGGCAATGAAGGTGTTTGTTTTCTAAACAAACTACGTTAGAAATGTGGTTAATCTACTAAATTGTACATCTTGTTAGATTACACAAACTAGGAAAGTTTGATCTTGCTGCACTGAAGACTCTTCGTAAGAAAGCCACTCATTTGCAGAACAGAACAGCCTTATTTCACACAGTACTGTGTTCGGCAATGAAGGTGTTTGTTTTCTAAACAAACTACGTTAGAAATGTGGTTAATCTACTAAATTGTACATCTTGTTAGATTACACAAACTAGGAAAGTTTGATCTTGCTGCACTGAAGACTCTTCGTAAGAAAGCAACTCATTTGCAGAACAGAACAGCCTTATTTCACACAGTACTGTGTTCGGCAATGAAGGCGTTTGTTTTCTAAACAAACTACGTTAGAAATGTGGTTAATCTACTAAATTGTACATCTTGTTAGATTACACAAACTAGGAAAGTTTGATCTTGCTGCACTGAAGACTCTTCGTAAGAAAGCAACTCATTTGGGGAACAGAACAGCCTTATTTCACACAGTACTGTGTTCGGCAATGAAGGTGTTTGTTTTCTAAACAAACTACGTTAGAAAATGATGTTAATCTACTAAGTTGTACATCTTGTTAGATTACACAAACTAGGAAAGTTTGATCTTGCTGCACTGAAGACTCTTCGTAAGAAAGCAACTCATTTGCAGAACAGAACAGCCTTATTTCACACAGTACTGTGTTCGGCAATGAAGGCGTTTGTTTTCTAAACAAACTACGTTAGAAATGTGGTTAATCTACTAAATTGTACATCTTGTTAGATTACACAAACTAGGAAAGTTTGATCTTGCTGCACTGAAGACTCTTCGTAAGAAAGCAACTCATTTGCAGAACAGAACAGCCTTATTTCACACAGTACTGTGTTCGGCAATGAAGGTGTTTGTTTTCTAAACAAACTACGTTAGAAATGTGGTTAATCTACTAAATTGTACATCTTGTTAGATTACACAAACTAGGAAAGTTTGATCTTGCTGCACTGAAGACTCTTCGTAAGAAAGCCACTCATTTGCAGAACAGAACAGCCTTATTTCACACAGTACTGTGTTCGGCAATGAAGGCGTTTGTTTTCTAAACAAACTACGTTAGAAATGTGGTTAATCTACTAAATTGTACATCTTGTTAGATTACACAAACCAGGAAAGTTTGATCTTGCTGCACTGAAGACTCTTCGTAAGAAAGCAACTCATTTGCAGAACAGAACAGGCTTATTTCACACAGTACTGTGTTCGGCAATGAAGGTGTTTGTTTTCTAAACAAACTACGTTAGAAATGTGGTTAATCTACTAAATTGTACATCTTGTTAGATTACACAAACTAGGAAAGTTTGATCTTGCTGCACTGAAGACTCTTCGTAAGAAAGCCACTCATTTGCAGAACAGAACAGCCTTATTTCACACAGTACTGTGTTCGGCAATGAAGGCGTTTGTTTTCTAAACAAACTACGTTAGAAATGTGGTTAATCTACTAAATTGTACATCTTGTTAGATTACACAAACTAGGAAAGTTTGATCTTGCTGCACTGAAGACTCTTCGTAAGAAAGCAACTCATTTGCAGAACAGAACAGCCTTATTTCACACAGTACTGTGTTCGGCAATGAAGGTGTTTGTTTTCTAAACAAACTACGTTAGAAATGTGGTTAATCTACTAAATTGTACATCTTGTTAGATTACACAAACTAGGAAAGTTTGATCTTGCTGCACTGAAGACTCTTCGTAAGAAAGCAACTCATTTGCAGAACAGAACAGCCTTATTTCACACAGTACTGTGTTCGGCAATGAAGGCGTTTGTTTTCTAAACAAACTACGTTAGAAATGTGGTTAATCTACTAAATTGTACATCTTGTTAGATTACACAAACCAGGAAAGTTTGATCTTGCTGCACTGAAGACTCTTCGTAAGAAAGCAACTCATTTGCAGAACAGAACAGCCTTATTTCACACAGTACTGTGTTCGGCAATGAAGGTGTTTGTTTTCTAAACAAACTACGTTAGAAATGTGGTTAATCTACTAAATTGTACATCTTGTTAGATTACACAAACTAGGAAAGTTTGATCTTGCTGCACTGAAGACTCTTCGTAAGAAAGCCACTCATTTGCAGAACAGAACAGCCTTATTTCACACAGTACTGTGTTCGGCAATGAAGGCGTTTGTTTTCTAAACAAACTACGTTAGAAATGTGGTTAATCTACTAAATTGTACATCTTGTTAGATTACACAAACTAGGAAAGTTTGATCTTGCTGCACTGAAGACTCTTCGTAAGAAAGCAACTCATTTGCAGAACAGAACAGCCTTATTTCACACAGTACTGTGTTCGGCAATGAAGGCGTTTGTTTTCTAAACAAACTACGTTAGAAATGTGGTTAATCTACTAAATTGTACATCTTGTTAGATTACACAAACTAGGAAAGTTTGATCTTGCTGCACTGAAGACTCTTCGTAAGAAAGCAACTCATTTGCAGAACAGAACAGCCTTATTTCACACAGTACTGTGTTCGGCAATGAAGGTGTTTGTTTTCTAAACAAACTACGTTAGAAATGTGGTTAATCTACTAAATTGTACATCTTGTTAGATTACACAAACTAGGAAAGTTTGATCTTGCTGCACTGAAGACTCTTCGTAAGAAAGCAACTCATTTGCAGAACAGAACAGCCTTATTTCACACAGTACTGTGTTCGGCAATGAAGGCGTTTGTTTTCTAAACAAACTACGTTAGAAATGTGGTTAATCTACTAAATTGTACATCTTGTTAGATTACACAAACTAGGAAAGTTTGATCTTGCTGCACTGAAGACTCTTCGTAAGAAAGCAACTCATTTTTGGAACAGAACAGCCTTATTTCACACAGTACTGTGTTCGGCAATGAAGGCGTTTGTTTTCTAAACAAACTACGTTAGAAATGTGGTTAATCTACTAAATTGTACATCTTGTTAGATTACACAAACTAGGAAAGTTTGATCTTGCTGCACTGAAGACTCTTCGTAAGAAAGCAACTCATTTGCAGAACAGAACAGCCTTATTTCACACAGTACTGTGTTGGCAATGAAGGCGTTTGTTTTCTAAACAAACTACGTTAGAAATGTGGTTAATCTACTAAGTTGTACATCTTGTTAGATTACACAAACTAGGAAAGTTTGATCTTGCTGCACTGAAGACTCTTCGTAAGAAAGCAACTCATTTGCAGAACAGAACAGCCTTATTTCACACAGTACTGTGTTCGGCAATGAAGGCGTTTGTTTTCTAAACAAACTACGTTAGAAATGTGGTTAATCTACTAAATTGTACATCTTGTTAGATTACACAAACTAGGAAAGTTTGATCTTGCTGCACTGAAGACTCTTCGTAAGAAAGCAACTCATTTGCAGAACAGAACAGCCTTATTTCACACAGTACTGTGTTCGGCAATGAAGGTGTTTGTTTTCTAAACAAACTACGTTAGAAATGTGGTTAATCTACTAAATTGTACATCTTGTTAGATTACACAAACTAGGAAAGTTTGATCTTGCTGCACTGAAGACTCTTCGTAAGAAAGCCACTCATTTGGGAACAGAACAGCCTTATTTCACACAGTACTGTGTTCGGCAATGAAGGCGTTTGTTTTCTAAACAAACTACGTTAGAAATGTGGTTAATCTACTAAATTGTACATCTTGTTAGATTACACAAACTAGGAAAGTTTGATCTTGCTGCACTGAAGACTCTTCGTAAGAAAGCAACTCATTTGCAGAACAGAACAGCCTTATTTCACACAGTACTGTGTTCGGCAATGAAGGTGTTTTGTTTTCTAAACAAACTACGTTAGAAATGTGGTTAATCTACTAAATTGTACATCTTGTTAGATTACACAAACTAGGAAAGTTTGATCTTGCTGCACTGAAGACTCTTCGTAAGAAAGCCACTCATTTGCAGAACAGAACAGCCTTATTTCACACAGTACTGTGTTCGGCAATGAAGGTGTTTGTTTTCTAAACAAACTACGTTAGAAATGTGGTTAATCTACTAAATTGTACATCTTGTTAGATTACACAAACTAGGAAAGTTTGATCTTGCTGCACTGAAGACTCTTCGTAAGAAAGCAACTCATTTGGGGAACAGAACAGCCTTATTTCACACAGTACTGTGTTCGGCAATGAAGGTGTTTGTTTTCTAAACAAACTACGTTAGAAATGTGGTTAATCTACTAAATTGTACATCTTGTTAGATTACACAAACTAGGAAAGTTTGATCTTGCTGCACTGAAGACTCTTCGTAAGAAAGCAACTCATTTGCAGAACAGAACAGCCTTATTTCACACAGTACTGTGTTCGGCAATGAAGGCGTTTGTTTTCTAAACAAACTACGTTAGAAATGTGGTTAATCTACTAAATTGTACATCTTGTTAGATTACACAAACTAGGAAAGTTTGATCTTGCTGCACTGAAGAGACTCTTCGTAAGAAAGCAACTCATTTGCAGAACAGAACAGCCTTATTTCACACAGTACTGTGTTCGGCAATGAAGGTGTTTGTTTTCTAAACAAACTACGTTAGAAATGTGGTTAATCTACTAAATTGTACATCTTGTTAGATTACACAAACTAGGAAAGTTTGATCTTGCTGCACTGAAGACTCTTCGTAAGAAAGCCACTCATTTGCAGAACAGAACAGCCTTATTTCACACAGTACTGTGTTCGGCAATGAAGGTGTTTGTTTTCTAAACAAACTACGTTAGAAATGTGGTTAATCTACTAAATTGTACATCTTGTTAGATTACACAAACTAGGAAAGTTTGATCTTGCTGCACTGAAGACTCTTCGTAAGAAAGCAACTCATTTGGGAACAGAACAGCCTTATTTCACACAGTACTGTGTTCGGCAATGAAGGCGTTTGTTTTCTAAACAAACTACGTTAGAAATGTGGTTAATCTACTAAATTGTAATCTTGTTAGATTACACAAACTAGGAAAGTTTGATCTTGCTGCACTGAAGACTCTTCGTAAGAAAGCAACTCATTTGCAGAACAGAACAGCCTTATTTCACACAGTACTGTGTTCGGCAATGAAGGTGTTTGTTTTCTAAACAAACTACGTTAGAAATGTGGTTAATCTACTAAATTGTACATCTTGTTAGATTACACAAACTAGGAAAGTTTGATCTTGCTGCACTGAAGACTCTTCGTAAGAAAGCCACTCATTTGCAGAACAGAACAGCCTTATTTCACACAGTACTGTGTTCGGCAATGAAGGCGTTTGTTTTCTAAACAAACTACGTTAGAAATGTGGTTAATCTACTAAATTGTACATCTTGTTAGATTACACAAACTAGGAAAGTTTGATCTTGCTGCACTGAAGACTCTTCGTAAGAAAGCAACTCATTTGCAGAACAGAACAGCCTTATTTCACACAGTACTGTGTTCGGCAATGAAGGTGTTTGTTTTCTAAACAAACTACGTTAGAAATGTGGTTAATCTACTAAATTGTACATCTTGTTAGATTACACAAACTAGGAAAGTTTGATCTTGCTGCACTGAAGACTCTTCGTAAGAAAGCAACTCATTTGGGGAACAGAACAGCCTTATTTCACACAGTACTGTGTTCGGCAATGAAGGCGTTTGTTTTCTAAACAAACTACGTTAGAAATGTGGTTAATCTACTAAATTGTACATCTTGTTAGATTACACAAACCAGGAAAGTTTGATCTTGCTGCACTGAAGACTCTTCGTAAGAAAGCAACTCATTTGCAGAACAGAACAGCCTTATTTCACACAGTACTGTGTTCGGCAATGAAGGCGTTTGTTTTCTAAACAAACTACGTTAGAAATGTGGTTAATCTACTAAATTGTACATCTTGTTAGATTACACAAACTAGGAAAGTTTGATCTTGCTGCACTGAAGACTCTTCGTAAGAAAGCAACTCATTTGCAGAACAGAACAGCCTTATTTTTCACACAGTACTGTGTTCGGCAATGAAGGCGTTTGTTTTCTAAACAAACTACGTTAGAAATGTGGTTAATCTACTAAATTGTACATCTTGTTAGATTACACAAACTAGGAAAGTTTGATCTTGCTGCACTGAAGACTCTTCGTAAGAAAGCAACTCATTTGCAGAACAGAACAGCCTTATTTCACACAGTACTGTGTTCGGCAATGAAGGTGTTTGTTTTCTAAACAAACTACGTTAGAAATGTGGTTAATCTACTAAATTGTACATCTTGTTAGATTACACAAACTAGGAAAGTTTGATCTTGCTGCACTGAAGACTCTTCGTAAGAAAGCAACTCATTTGCAGAACAGAACAGCCTTATTTCACACAGTACTGTGTTCGGCAATGAAGGTGTTTGTTTTCTAAACAAACTACGTTAGAAATGTGGTTAATCTACTAAATTGTACATCTTGTTAGATTACACAAACTAGGAAAGTTTGATCTTGCTGCACTGAAGACTCCTTTCGTAAGAAAGCAACTCATTTGCAGAACAGAACAGCCTTATTTCACACAGTACTGTGTTCGGCAATGAAGGCGTTTGTTTTCTAAACAAACTACGTTAGAAATGTGGTTAATCTACTAAATTGTACATCTTGTTAGATTACACAAACTAGGAAAGTTTGATCTTGCTGCACTGAAGACTCTTCGTAAGAAAGCAACTCATTTGCAGAACAGAACAGCCTTATTTCACACAGTACTGTGTTCGGCAATGAAGGTGTTTGTTTTCTAAACAAACTACGTTAGAAATGTGGTTAATCTACTAAATTGTACATCTTGTTAGATTACACAAACTAGGAAAGTTTGATCTTGCTGCACTGAAGACTCTTCGTAAGAAAGCAACTCATTTGGGGAACAGAACAGCCTTATTTCACACAGTACTGTGTTCGGCAATGAAGGCGTTTGTTTTCTAAACAAACTACGTTAGAAATGTGGTTAATCTACTAAATTGTACATCTTGTTAGATTATTACACAAACTAGGAAAGTTTGATCTTGCTGCACTGAAGACTCTTCGTAAGAAAGCAACTCATTTGCAGAACAGAACAGCCTTATTTCACACAGTACTGTGTTCGGCAATGAAGGTGTTTGTTTTCTAAACAAACTACGTTAGAAATGTGGTTAATCTACTAAATTGTACATCTTGTTAGATTACACAAACTAGGAAAGTTTGATCTTGCTGCACTGAAGACTCTTCGTAAGAAAGCCACTCATTTGCAGAAGAACAGAACAGCCTTATTTCACACAGTACTGTGTTCGGCAATGAAGGCGTTTGTTTTCTAAACAAACTACGTTAGAAATGTGGTTAATCTACTAAATTGTACATCTTGTTAGATTACACAAACTAGGAAAGTTTGATCTTGCTGCACTGAAGACTCTTTCGTAAGAAAGCAACTCATTTGCAGAACAGAACAGCCTTATTTCACACAGTACTGTGTTCGGCAATGAAGGTGTTTGTTTTCTAAACAACTACGTTAGAAATGTGGTTAATCTACTAAATTGTACATCTTGTTAGATTACACAAACTAGGAAAGTTTGATCTTGCTGCACTGAAGACTCTTCGTAAGAAAGCAACTCATTTGCAGAACAGAACAGCCTTATTTCACACAGTACTGTGTTCGGCAATGAAGGCGTTTGTTTTCTAAACAAACTACGTTAGAAATGTGGTTAATCTACTAAATTGTACATCTTGTTGTACATCTTGTTAGATTACACAAACTAGGAAAGTTTGATCTTGCTGCACTGAAGACTCTTCTTAAGAAAGCAACTCATTTGCAGAACAGAACAGCCTTATTTCACACAGTACTGTGTCGGCAATGAAGGTGTTTGTTTTCTAAACAAACTACGTTAGAAATGTGGTTAATCTACTAAATTGTACATCTTGTTAGATTACACAAACTAGGAAAGTTTGATCTTGCTGCACTGAAGACTCTTCGTAAGAAAGCAACTCATTTGCAGAACAGAACAGCCTTATTTCACACAGTACTGTGTTCGGCAATGAAGGCGTTTGTTTTCTAAACAAACTACGTTAGAAATGTGGTTAATCTACTAAATTGTACATCTTGTTAGATTACACAAACTAGGAAAGTTTGATCTTGCTGCACTGAAGACTCTTTCGTAAGAAAGCAACTCATTTGGGGAACAGAACAGCCTTATTTCACACAGTACTGTGTTCGGCAATGAAGGCGTTTGTTTTCTAAACAAACTACGTTAGAAATGTGGTTAATCTACTAAATTGTACATCTTGTTAGATTACACAAACTAGGAAAGTTTGATCTTGCTGCACTGAAGACTCTTCGTAAGAAAGCAACTCATTTGCAGAACAGAACAGCCTTATTTCACACAGTACTGTGTTCGGCAATGAAGGTGTTTGTTTTCTAAACAAACTACGTTAGAAATGTGGTTAATCTACTAAATTGTACATCTTGTTAGATTACACAAACTAGGAAAGTTTGATCTTGCTGCACTGAAGACTCTTCGTAAGAAAGCCACTCATTTGCAGAACAGAACAGCCTTATTTCACACAGTACTGTGTTCGGCAATGAAGGCGTTTGTTTTCTAAACAAACTACGTTAGAAATGTGGTTAATCTACTAAATTGTACATCTTGTTAGATTACACAAACTAGGAAAGTTTGATCTTGCTGCACTGAAGACTCTTCGTAAGAAAGCAACTCATTTGCAGAACAGAACAGCCTTATTTCACACAGTACTGTGTTCGGCAATGAAGGCGTTTGTTTTCTAAACAAACTACGTTAGAAATGTGGTTAATCTACTAAATTGTACATCTTGTTAGATTACACAAACTAGGAAAGTTTGATCTTGCTGCACTGAAGACTCTTCGTAAGAAAGCAACTCATTTGCAGAACAGAACAGCCTTATTTCACACAGTACTGTGTTCGGCAATGAAGGTGTTTGTTTTCTAAACAAACTACGTTAGAAATGTGGTTAATCTACTAATTTGTACATCTTGTTAGATTACACAAAACTAGGAAAGTTTGATCTTGCTGCACTGAAGACTCTTCGTAAGAAAGCAACTCATTTGCAGAACAGAACAGCCTTATTTCACACAGTACTGTGTTCGGCAATGAAGGTGTTTGTTTTCTAAACAAACTACGTTAGAAATGTGGTTAATCTACTAAATTGTACATCTTGTTAGATTACACAAACTAGGAAAGTTTGATCTTGCTGCACTGAAGACTCTTCGTAAGAAAGCAACTCATTTGCAGAACAGAACAGCCTTATTTTCACACAGTACTGTGTTCGGCAATGAAGGCGTTTGTTTTCTAAACAAACTACGTTAGAAATGTGGTTAATCTACTAAATTGTACATCTTGTTAGATTACACAAACTAGGAAAGTTTGATCTTGCTGCACTGAAGACTCTTCGTAAGAAAGCAACTCATTTGCAGAACAGAACAGCCTTATTTCACACAGTACTGTGTTCGGCAATGAAGGTGTTTGTTTTCTAAACAAACTACGTTAGAAATGTGGTTAATCTACTAAATTGTACATCTTGTTAGATTACACAAACTAGGAAAGTTTGATCTTGCTGCACTGAAGACTCTTCGTAAGAAAGCAACTCATTTGGGAACAGAACAGCCTTATTTCACACAGTACTGTGTTCGGCAATGAAGGCGTTTGTTTTCTAAACAAACTACGTTAGAAATGATGTTAATCTACTAAATTGTACATCTTGTTAGATTACACAAACTAGGAAAGTTTGATCTTGCTGCACTGAAGACTCTTCGTAAGAAAGCAACTCATTTTTGGGGAACAGAACAGCCTTATTTCACACAGTACTGTGTTCGGCAATGAAGGCGTTTGTTTTCTAAACAAACTACGTTAGAAATGTGGTTAATCTACTAAATTGTACATCTTGTTAGATTACACAAACTAGGAAAGTTTGATCTTGCTGCACTGAAGACTCTTCGTAAGAAAGCAACTCATTTGCAGAACAGAACAGCCTTATTTCACACAGTACTGTGTTCGGCAATGAATGAAGGTGTTTGTTTTCTAAACAAACTACGTTAGAAATGTGGTTAATCTACTAAATTGTACATCTTGTTAGATTACACAAACTAGGAAAGTTTGATCTTGCTGCACTGAAGACTCTTCGTAAGAAAGCCACTCATTTGCAGAACAGAACAGCCTTATTTCACACAGTACTGTGTTCGGCAATGAAGGCGTTTGTTTTCTAAACAAACTACGTTAGAAATGTGGTTAATCTACTAAATTGTACATCTTGTTAGATTACACAAACTAGGAAAGTTTGATCTTGCTGCACTGAAGACTCTTCGTAAGAAAGCAACTCATTTGCAGAACAGAACAGCCTTATTTCACACAGTACTGTGTTCGGCAATGAAGGCGTTTGTTTTCTAAACAAACTACGTTAGAAATGTGGTTAATCTACTAAATTGTACATCTTGTTAGATTACACAAACTAGGAAAGTTTGATCTTGCTGCACTGAAGACTCTTCGTAAGAAAGCAACTCATTTTTGCAGAACAGAACAGCCTTATTTCACACAGTACTGTGTTCGGCAATGAAGGTGTTTGTTTTCTAAACAAACTACGTTAGAAATGTGGTTAATCTACTAAATTGTACATCTTGTTAGATTACACAAACTAGGAAAGTTTGATCTTGCTGCACTGAAGACTCTTCGTAAGAAAGCAACTCATTTGCAGAACAGAACAGCCTTATTTCACACAGTACTGTGTTCGGCAATGAAGGCGTTTGTTTTCTAAACAAACTACGTTAGAAATGTGGTTAATCTACTAAATTGTACATCTTGTTAGATTACACAAACTAGGAAAGTTTGATCTTGCTGCACTGAAGACTCTTCGTAAGAAAGCAACTCATTTGCAGAACAGAACAGCCTTATTTCACACAGTACTGTGTTCGGCAATGAAGGTGTTTGTTTTCTAAACAAACTACGTTAGAAATGTGGTTAATCTACTAAATTTGTACATCTTGTTAGATTACACAAACTAGGAAAGTTTGATCTTGCTGCACTGAAGACTCTTCGTAAGAAAGCAACTCATTTGCAGAACAGAACAGCCTTATTTCACACAGTACTGTGTTCGGCAATGAAGGTGTTTGTTTTCTAAACAAACTACGTTAGAAATGTGGTTAATCTACTAAATTGTACATCTTGTTAGATTACACAAACTAGGAAAGTTTGATCTTGCTGCACTGAAGACTCTTCGTAAGAAAGCAACTCATTTGCCAGAACAGAACAGCCTTATTTCACACAGTACTGTGTTCGGCAATGAAGGCGTTTGTTTTCTAAACAAACTACGTTAGAAATGTGGTTAATCTACTAAATTGTACATCTTGTTAGATTACACAAACTAGGAAAGTTTGATCTTGCTGCACTGAAGACTCTTCGTAAGAAAGCAACTCATTTGCAGAACAGAACAGCCTTATTTCACACAGTACTGTGTTCGGCAATGAAGGCGTTTGTTTTCTAAACAAACTACGTTAGAAATGTGGTTAATCTACTAAATTGTACATCTTGTTAGATTACACAAACTAGGAAAGATTGATCTTGCTGCACTGAAGACTCTTCGTAAGAAAGCAACTCATTTGGGGAACAGAACAGCCTTATTTCACACAGTACTGTGTTCGGCAATGAAGGCGTTTGTTTTCTAAACAAACTACGTTAGAAATGTGGTTAATCTACTAAATTGTACATCTTGTTAGATTACACAAACCAGGAAAGTTTGATCTTGCTGCACTGAAGACTCTTCGTAAGAAAGCAACTCTTTTGCAGAACAGAACAGCCTTATTTCACACAGTACTGTGTTCGGCAATGAAGGCGTTTGTTTTCTAAACAAACTACGTTAGAAATGTGGTTAATCTACTAAATTGTACATCTTGTTAGATTACACAAACCAGGAAAGTTTGATCTTGCTGCACTGAAGACTCTTCGTAAGAAAGCAACTCATTTCCAGAACAGAACAGCCTTATTTCACACAGTACTGTGTTCGGCAATGAAGGTGTTTGTTTTTTTCTAAACAAACTACGTTAGAAATGTGGTTAATCTACTAAATTGTACATCTTGTTAGATTACACAAACTAGGAAAGTTTGATCTTGCTGCTCTGAAGACTCTTCGAAAGAAAGCCACTCATTTGGGAACAGAACAGCCTTATTTCACACAGTACTGTGTTCGGCAATGAAGGCGTTTGTTTTCTAAACAAACTACGTTAGAAATGTGGTTAATCTACTAAATTGTACATCTTGTTAGATTACACAAACTAGGAAAGTTTGATCTTGCTGCACTGAAGACTCTTCGTAAGAAAGCAACGCATTTGCAGAACAGAACAGCCTTATTTCACACAGTACTGTGTTCGGCAATGAAGGCGTTTGTTTTCTAAACAAACTACGTTAGAAATGTGGTTAATCTACTAAGTTGTACATCTTGTTAGATTACACAAACCAGGAAAGTTTGATCTTGCTGCACTGAAGACTCTTCGTAAGAAAGCAACTCATTTGCAGAACAGAACAGCCTTATTTCACACAGTACTGTGTTCGGCAATGAAGGTGTTTGTTTTCTAAACAAACTACGTTAGAAATGTGGTTAATCTACTAAATTGTACATCTTGTTAGATTACACAAACTAGGAAAGTTTGATCTTGCTGCACTGAAGACTCTTCGTAAGAAAGCCACTCATTTGCAGAACAGAACAGCCTTATTTCACACAGTACTGTGTTCGGCAATGAAGGCGTTTGTTTTCTAAACAAACTACGTTAGAAATGTGGTTAATCTACTAAATTGTACATCTTGTTAGATTACACAAACTAGGAAAGTTTGATCTTGCTGCACTGAAGACTCTTCGTAAGAAAGCAACTCATTTTGCAGAACAGAACAGCCTTATTTCACACAGTACTGTGTTCGGCAATGAAGGCGTTTGTTTTCTAAACAAACTACGTTAGAAATGTGGTTAATCTACTAAATTGTACATCTTGTTAGATTACACAAACTAGGAAAGTTTGATCTTGCTGCACTGAAGACTCTTCGTAAGAAAGCAACTCATTTGCAGAACAGAACAGCCTTATTTCACACAGTACTGTGTTCGGCAATGAAGGTGTTTGTTTTCTAAACAAACTACGTTAGAAATGTGGTTAATCTACTAAATTGTACATCTTGTTAGATTACACAAACTAGGAAAGTTTGATCTTGCTGCACTGAAGACTCTTCGTAAGAAAGCAACTCATTTGCAGAACAGAACAGCCTTATTTCACACAGTACTGTGTTCGGCAATGAAGGCGTTTGTTTTCTAAACAAACTACGTTAGAAATGTGGTTAATCTACTAAATTGTACATCTTGTTAGATTACACAAACTAGGAAAGTTTGATCTTGCTGCACTGAAGACTCTTCGTAAGAAAGCAACTCATTTGGGGAACAGAACAGCCTTATTTCACACAGTACTGTGTTCGGCAATGAAGGCGTTTGTTTTCTAAACAAACTACGTTAGAAATGTGGTTAATATACTAAATTGTACATCTTGTTAGATTACACAAACCAGGAAAGTTTGATCTTGCTGCACTGAAGACTCTTCGTAAGAAAGCAACTCTTTTGCAGAACAGAACAGCCTTATTTCACACAGTACTGTGTTCGGCAATGAAGGCGTTTGTTTTCTAAACAAACTACGTTAGAAATGTGGTGAATCTACTAAGTTGTACATCTTGTTAGATTACACAAACCAGGAAAGTTTGATCTTGCTGCACTGAAGACTCTTCGTAAGAAAGCAACTCATTTCCAGAACAGAACTGGCTTATTTCACACAGTACTGTGTTCGGCAATGAAGGTGTTTGTTTTCTAAACAAACTACGTTAGAAATGTGGCTAATCTACTAAATTGTACACCTTGTTAGATTACACAAACTAGGAAAGTTTGATCTTGCTGCACTGAAGACTCTTCGTAAGAAAGCCACTCATTTTGGGAACAGAACAGCCTTATTTCACACAGTACTGTGTTCGGCAATGAAGGCGTTTGTTTTCTAAAAACAAACTACGTTAGAAATGTGGTTAATCTACTAAATTGTACATCTTGTTAGATTACACAAACTAGGAAAGTTTGATCTTGCTGCACTGAAGACTCTTCGTAAGAAAGCAACTCATTTGCAGAACAGAACAGCCTTATTTCACACAGTACTGTGTTCGGCAATGAAGGTGTTTGTTTTCTAAACAAACTACGTTAGAAATGTGGTTAATCTACTAAATTGTACATCTTGTTAGATTACACAAACTAGGAAAGTTTGATCTTGCTGCACTGAAGACTCTTCGTAAGAAAGCAACTCATTTGCAGAACAGAACAGCCTTATTTCACACAGTACTGTGTTCGGCAATGAAGGCGTTTGTTTTCTAAACAAACTACGTTAGAAATGTGGTTAATCTACTAAATTGTACATCTTGTTAGATTACACAAACTAGGAAAGTTTGATCTTGCTGCACTGAAGACTCTTCGTAAGAAAGCAACTCATTTGCAGAACAGAACAGCCTTATTTCACACAGTACTGTGTTCGGCAATGAAGGCGTTTGTTTTCTAAACAAACTACGTTAGAAATGTGGTTAATCTACTAAATTGTACATCTTGTTAGATTACACAAACTAGGAAAGTTTGATCTTGCTGCACTGAAGACTCTTCGTAAGAAAGCAACTCATTTGCAGAACAGAACAGCCTTATTTCACACAGTACTGTGTTCGGCAATGAAGGTGTTTGTTTTCTAAACAAACTACGTTAGAAATGTGGTTAATCTACTAAATTGTACATCTTGTTAGATTACACAAACTAGGAAAGATTGATCTTGCTGCACTGAAGACTCTTCGTAAGAAAGCAACTCATTTGGGGAACAGAACAGCCTTATTTCACACAGTACTGTGTTCGGCAATGAAGGCGTTTGTTTTCTAAACAAACTACGTTAGAAATGTGGTTAATCTACTAAATTGTACATCTTGTTAGATTACACAAACCAGGAAAGTTTGATCTTGCTGCACTGAAGACTCTTCGTAAGAAAGCAACTCTTTTGCAGAACAGAACAGCCTTATTTCACACAGTACTGTGTTCGGCAATGAAGGCGTTTGTTTTCTAAACAAACTACGTTAGAAATGTGGTTAATCTACTAAATTGTACATCTTGTTAGATTACACAAACTAGGAAAGTTTGATCTTGCTGCACTGAAGACTCTTCGTAAGAAAGCAACTCATTTGCAGAACAGAACAGCCTTATTTCACACAGTACTGTGTTCGGCAATGAAGGCGTTTGTTTTCTAAACAAACTACGTTAGAAATGTGGTTAATCTACTAAATTGTACATCTTGTTAGATTACACAAACTAGGAAAGTTTGATCTTGCTGCACTGAAGACTCTTCGTAAGAAAGCAACTCATTTGCAGAACAGAACAGCCTTATTTCACACAGTACTGTGTTCGGCAATGAAGGTGTTTGTTTTCTAAACAAACTACGTTAGAAATGTGGTTAATCTACTAAATTGTACATCTTGTTAGATTACACAAACTAGGAAAGTTTGATCTTGCTGCACTGAAGACTCTTCGTAAGAAAGCCACTCATTTGCAGAACAGAACAGCCTTATTTCACACAGTACTGTGTTCGGCAATGAAGGCGTTTGTTTTCTAAACAAACTACGTTAGAAATGTGGTTAATCTACTAAATTGTACATCTTGTTAGATTAAACAAACTAGGAAAGATTGATCTTGCTGCACTGAAGACTCTTCGTAAGAAAGCAACTCATTTGCAGAACAGAACAGCCTTATTTCACACAGTACTGTTTTCGGCAATGAAGGCGTTTGTTTTCTAAACAAACTACGTTAGAAATGTGGTTAATCTACTAAATTGTACATCTTGTTAGATTACACAAACCAGGAAGGTTTGATCTTGCTGCACTGAAGACTCTTCGTAAGAAAGCAACTCATTTGCAGAACAGAACTGGCTTATTTCACACAGTACTGTGTTCAGCAATGAAGGTGTTTGTTTTCTAAACAAACTACGTTAGAAATGTGGTTAATCTACTAAATTGTACATCTTGTTAGATTACACAAACTAGGAAAGTTTGATCTTGCTGCACTGAAGACTCTTCGTAAGAAAGCAACTCATTTGCAGAACAGAACAGCCTTATTTCACACAGTACTGTGTTCGGCAATGAAGGCGTTTGTTTTCTAAACAAACTACGTTAGAAATGTGGTTAATCTACTAAATTGTACATCTTGTTAGATTACACAAACTAGGAAAGTTTGATCTTGCTGCACTGAAGACTCTTCGTAAGAAAGCAACTCATTTGCAGAACAGAACAGCCTTATTTCACACAGTACTGTGTTCGGCAATGAAGGCGTTTGTTTTCTAAACAAACTACGTTAGAAATGTGGTTAATCTACTAAATTGTACATCTTGTTAGATTACACAAACTAGGAAAGTTTGATCTTGCTGCACTGAAGACTCTTCGTAAGAAAGCAACTCATTTGCAGAACAGAACAGCCTTATTTCACACAGTACTGTGTTCGGCAATGAAGGTGTTTGTTTTCTAAACAAACTACGTTAGAAATGTGGTTAATCTACTAAATTGTACATCTTGTTAGATTACACAAACTAGGAAAGTTTGATCTTGCTGCACTGAAGACTCTTCGTAAGAAAGCAACTCATTTGCAGAACAGAACAGCCTTATTTCACACAGTACTGTGTTCGGCAATGAAGGCGTTTGTTTTCTAAACAAACTACGTTAGAAATGTGGTTAATCTACTAAATTGTACATCTTGTTAGATTACACAAACTAGGAAAGTTTGATCTTGCTGCACTGAAGACTCTTCGTAAGAAAGCAACTCATTTGCAGAACAGAACAGCCTTATTTCACACAGTACTGTGTTCGGCAATGAAGGTGTTTGTTTTCTAAACAAACTACGTTAGAAAAATGGTTAATCTACTAAATTGTACATCTTGTTAGATTACACAAACTAGGAAAGTTTGATCTTGCTGCACTGAAGACTCTTCGTAAGAAAGCAACTCTCATTTGCAGAACAGAACAGCCTTATTTCACACAGTACTGTGTTCGGCAATGAAAGGTGTTTGTTTTCTAAACAAACTACGTTAGAAATGTGGTTAATCTACTAAATTGTACATCTTGTTAGATTACACAAACTAGGAAAGTTTGATCTTGCTGCACTGAAGACTCTTCGTAAGAAAGCAACTCATTTGCAGAACAGAACAGCCTTATTTCACACAGTACTGTGTTCGGCAATGAAGGCGTTTGTTTTCTAAACAAACTACGTTAGAAATGTGGTTAATCTACTAAATTGTACATCTTGTTAGATTACACAAACCAGGAAAGTTTGATCTTGCTGCACTGAAGACTCTTCGTAAGAAAGCAACTCATTTGCAGAACAGAACAGCCTTATTTCACACAGTACTGTGTTCGGCAATGAAGGTGTTTGTTTTCTAAACAAACTACGTTAGAAATGTGGTTAATCTACTAAATTGTACATCTTGTTAGATTTACACAAACTAGGAAAGTTTGATCTTGCTGCACTGAAGACTCTTCGTAAGAAAGCAACTCATTTGCAGAACAGAACAGCCTTATTTCACACAGTACTGTGTTGGCAATGAAGGCGTTTGTTTTCTAAACAAACTACGTTAGAAATGTGGTTAATCTACTAAATTGTACATCTTGTTAGATTACACAAACTAGGAAAGTTTGATCTTGCTGCACTGAAGACTCTTCGTAAGAAAGCAACTCATTTGCAGAAGAACAGAACAGCCTTATTTCACACAGTACTGTGTTCGGCAATGAAGGTGTTTGTTTTCTAAACAAACTACGTTAGAAATGTGGTTAATCTACTAAATTGTACATCTTGTTAGATTACACAAACTAGGAAAGTTTGATCTTGCTGCACTGAAGACTCTTCGTAAGAAAGCCACTCATTTGCAGAACAGAACAGCCTTATTTCACACAGTACTGTGTTCGGCAATGAAGGCGTTTGTTTTCTAAACAAACTACGTTAGAAATGTGGTTAATCTACTAAATTGTACATCTTGTTAGATTACACAAACTAGGAAAGTTTGATCTTGCTGCACTGAAGACTCTTCGTAAGAAAGCAACTCATTTGCAGAACAGAACAGCCTTATTTCACACAGTACTGTGTTCGGCAATGAAGGCGTTTGTTTTCTAAACAAACTACGTTAGAAATGTGGTTAATCTACTAAGTTGTACATCTTGTTAGATTACACAAACCAGGAAAGTTTGATCTTGCTGCACTGAAGACTCTTCGTAAGAAAGCAACTCATTTGCAGAACAGAACAGCCTTATTTCACACAGTACTGTGTTCGGCAATGAAGGTGTTTGTTTTCTAAACAAACTACGTTAGAAATGTGGTTAATCTACTAAATTGTACATCTTGTTAGATTACACAAACTAGGAAAGTTTGATCTTGCTGCACTGAAGACTCTTCGTAAGAAAGCCACTCATTTGCAGAACAGAACAGCCTTATTTCACACACAGTACTGTTGTTCGGCAATGAAGGCGTTTGTTTTCTAAACAAACTACGTTAGAAATGTGGTTAATCTACTAAATTGTACATCTTGTTAGATTACACAAACTAGGAAAGTTTGATCTTGCTGCACTGAAGACTCTTCGTAAGAAAGCCACTCATTTGCAGAACAGAACAGCCTTATTTCACACAGTACTGTGTTCGGCAATGAAGGCGTTTGTTTTCTAAACAAACTACGTTAGAAATGTGGTTAATCTACTAAATTGTACATCTTGTTAGATTACACAAACTAGGAAAGTTTGATCTTGCTGCACTGAAGACTCTTCGTAAGAAAGCAACTCATTTGCAGAACAGAACAGCCTTATTTCACACAGTACTGTGTTCGGCAATGAAGGCGTTTGTTTTCTAAACAAACTACGTTAGAAATGTGGTTAATCTACTAAATTGTACATCTTGTTAGATTACACAAACCAGGAAAGTTTGATCTTGCTGCACTGAAGACTCTTCGTAAGAAAGCAACTCATTTGCAGAACAGAACAGCCTTATTTCACACAGTACTGTGTTCGGCAATGAAGGTGTTTGTTTTCTAAACAAACTACGTTAGAAATGTGGTTAATCTACTAAATTGTACATCTTGTTAGATTACACAAACTAGGAAAGTTTGATCTTGCTGCACTGAAGACTCTTCGTAAGAAAGCCACTCATTTGCGGAACAGAACAGCCTTATTTCACACAGTACTGTGTTCGGCAATGAAGGCGTTTGTTTTCTAAACAAACTACGTTAGAAATGTGGTTAATCTACTAAATTGTACATCTTGTTAGATTACACAAACCAGGAAAGTTTGATCTTGCTGCACTGAAGACTCTTCGCAAGAAAGCAACTCTTTTGCAGAACAGAACAGCCTTATTTCACACAGTACTGTGTTCGGCAATGAAGGCGTTTGTTTTCTAAACAAACTACGTTAGAAATGTGGTGAATCTACTAAGTTGTACATCTTGTAAGATTACACAAACCAGGAAAGTTTGATCTTGCTGCACTGAAGACTCTTCGTAAGAAAGCCACTCATTTGCGGAACAGAACAGCCTTATTTCACACAGTACTGTGTTCGGCAATGAAGGCGTTTGTTTTCTAAACAAACTACGTTAGAAATGTGGTTAATCTACTAAATTGTACATCTTGTTAGATTACACAAACCAGGAAAGTTTGATCTTGCTGCACTGAAGACTCTTCGTAAGAAAGCAACTCATTTCCAGAACAGAACTGGCTTATTTCACACAGTACTGAGTTCGGCAATGAAGGTGTTTGTTTTCTAAACAAACTACGTTAGAAATGTGGTTAATCTACTAAATTGTACATCTTGTTAGATTACACAAACTAGGAAAGTTTGATCTTGCTGCACTGAAGACTCTTCGTAAGAAAGCCACTCATTTGCGGAACAGAACAGCCTTATTTCACACAGTACTGTGTTCGGCAATGAAGGCGTTTGTTTTCTAAACAAACTACGTTAGAAATGTGGTTAATCTACTAAATTGTACATCTTGTTAGATTACACAAACTAGGAAAGTTTGATCTTGCTGCACTGAAGACTCTTCGTAAGAAAGCAACTCATTTGCAGAACAGAACAGCCTTATTTCACACAGTACTGTGTTCGGCAATGAAGGTGTTTGTTTTCTAAACAAACTACGTTAGAAATGTGGTTAATCTACTAAATTGTACATCTTGTTAGATTACACAAACTAGGAAAGTTTGATCTTGCTGCACTGAAGACTCTTCGTAAGAAAGCAACTCATTTGCAGAACAGAACAGCCTTATTTCACACAGTACTGTGTTCGGCAATGAAGGCGTTTGTTTTCTAAACAAACTACGTTAGAAATGTGGTTAATCTACTAAATTGTACATCTTGTTAGATTACACAAACTAGGAAAGTTTGATCTTGCTGCACTGAAGACTCTTCGTAAGAAAGCAACTCATTTGCAGAACAGAACAGCCTTATTTCACACAGTACTGTGTTCGGCAATGAAGGTGTTTGTTTTCTAAACAAACTACGTTAGAAATGTGGTTAATCTACTAAATTGTACATCTTGTTAGATTACACAAACTAGGAAAGTTTGATCTTGCTGCACTGAAGACTCTTCGTAAGAAAGCAACTCATTTGCAGAACAGAACAGCCTTATTTCACACAGTACTGTGTTCGGCAATGAAGGCGTTTGTTTTCTAAACAAACTACGTTAGAAATGTGGTTAATCTACTAAATTGTACATCTTGTTAGATTACACAAACTAGGAAAGTTTGATCTTGCTGCACTGAAGACTCTTCGTAAGAAAGCAACTCATTTCCAGAACAGAACAGCCTTATTTCACACAGTACTGTGTTCGGCAATGAAGGTGTTTGTTTTCTAAACAAACTACGTTAGAAATGTGGTTAATCTACTAAATTGTACATCTTGTTAGATTACACAAACTAGGAAAGTTTGATCTTGCTGCACTGAAGACTCTTCGTAAGAAAGCAACTCATTTGAGAACAGAACAGCCTTATTTCACACAGTACTGTGTTCGGCAATGAAGGCGTTTGTTTTCTAAACAAACTACGTTAGAAATGTGGTTAATCTACTAAATTGTACATCTTGTTAGATTACACAAACTAGGAAAGTTTGATCTTGCTGCACTGAAGACTCTTCGTAAGAAAGCAACTCATTTGCAGAACAGAACAGCCTTATTTCACACAGTACTGTGTTCGGCAATGAAGGCGTTTGTTTTCTAAACAAACTACGTTAGAAATGTGGTTAATCTACTAAGTTGTACATCTTGTTAGATTACACAAACCAGGAAAGTTTGATCTTGCTGCACTGAAGACTCTTCGTAAGAAAGCAACTCATTTGCAGAACAGAACAGCCTTATTTCACACAGTACTGTGTTCGGCAATGAAGGTGTTTGTTTTCTAAACAAACTACGTTAGAAATGTGGTTAATCTACTAAATTGTACACCTTGTTAGATTACACAAACTAGGAAAGTTTGATCTTGCTGCACTGAAGACTCTTCGTAAGAAAGCAACTCATTTTGGGAACAGAACAGCCTTATTTCACACAGTACTGTGTTCGGCAATGAAGGCGTTTGTTTTCTAAACAAACTACGTTAGAAATGTGGTTAATCTACTAAATTGTACATCTTGTTAGATTACACAAACTAGGAAAGTTTGATCTTGCTGCACTGACTCTTCTTAAGTAAGAAAGCAACTCATTTTGCAGAACAGAACAGCCTTATTTCACACAGTACTGTGTTCGGCAATGAAGGCGTTTGTTTTCTAAACAAACTACGTTAGAAATGTGGTTAATCTACTAAATTGTACATCTTGTTAGATTACACAAACTAGGAAAGTTTGATCTTGCTGCACTGAAGACTCTTCGTAAGAAAGCAACTCATTTGGGGAACAGAACAGCCTTATTTCACACAGTACTGTGTTCGGCAATGAAGGCGTTTGTTTTCTAAACAAACTACGTTAGAAATGTGGTTAATCTACTAAGTTGTACATCTTGTTAGATTACACAAACTAGGAAAGTTTGATCTTGCTGCACTGAAGACTCTTCGTAAGAAAGCAACTCATTTGCAGAACAGAACAGCCTTATTTCACACAGTACTGTGTTCGGCAATGAAGGCGTTTGTTTTCTAAACAAACTACGTTAGAAATGTGGTTAATCTACTAAATTGTACATCTTGTTAGATTACACAAACTAGGAAAGTTTGATCTTGCTGCACTGAAGACTCTTCGTAAGAAGAAAGCAACTCATTTGCAGAACAGAACAGCCTTATTTCACACAGTACTGTGTTCGGCAATGAAGGCGTTTGTTTTCTAAACAAACTACGTTAGAAATGTGGTTAATCTACTAAATTGTACATCTTGTTAGATTACACAAACTAGGAAAGTTTGATCTTGCTGCACTGAAGACTCTTCGTAAGAAAGCAACTCATTTGCAGAACAGAACAGCCTTATTTCACACAGTACTGTGTTCGGCAATGAAGGCGTTTGTTTTCTAAACAAACTACGTTAGAAATGTGGTTAATCTACTAAATTGTACATCTTGTTAGATTACACAAACTAGGAAAGTTTGATCTTGCTGCACTGAAGACTCTTCGTAAGAAAGCAACTCATTTGCAGAACAGAACAGCCTTATTTCACACAGTACTGTGTTCGGCAATGAAGGTGTTTGTTTTCTAAACAAACTACGTTAGAAATGTGGTTAATCTACTAAATTGTACATCTTGTTAGATTACACAAACTAGGAAAGTTTGATCTTGCTGCACTGAAGACTCTTCGTAAGAAAGCAACTCATTTGCAGAACAGAACAGCCTTATTTCACACAGTACTGTGTTCGGCAATGAAGGCGTTTGTTTTCTAAACAAACTACGTTAGAAATGTGGTTAATCTACTAAATTGTACATCTTGTTAGATTACACAAACTAGGAAAGTTTGATCTTGCTGCACTGAAGACTCTTCGTAAGAAAGCAACTCATTTGCAGAACAGAACAGCCTTATTTCACAGTACTGTGTTCGGCAATGAAGGTGTTTGTTTTCTAAACAAACTACGTTAGAAATGTGGTTAATCTACTAAATTGTACATCTTGTTAGATTACACAAACTAGGAAAGTTTGATCTTGCTGCACTGAAGACTCTTCGTAAGAAAGCCACTCATTTGCAGAACAGAACAGCCTTATTTCACACAGTACTGTGTTCGGCAATGAAGGCGTTTGTTTTCTAAACAAACTACGTTAGAAATGTGGTTAATCTACTAAATTGTACATCTTGTTAGATTACACAAACTAGGAAAGTTTGATCTTGCTGCACTGAAGACTCTTCGTAAGAAAGCAACTCATTTCAGAACAGAACAGCCTTATTTCACACAGTACTGTGTTCGGCAATGAAGGCGTTTGTTTTCTAAACAAACTACGTTAGAAATGTGGTTAATCTACTAAATTGTACATCTTGTTAGATTACACAAACTAGGAAAGTTTGATCTTGCTGCACTGAAGACTCTTCGTAAGAAAGCAACTCATTTGCAGAACAGAACAGCCTTATTTCACACAGTACTGTGTTCGGCAATGAAGGCGTTTGTTTTCTAAACAAACTACGTTAGAAATGTGGTTAATCTACTAAATTGTACATCTTGTTAGATTACACAAACTAGGAAAGTTTGATCTTGCTGCACTGAAGACTCTTCGTAAGAAAGCAACTCATTTGCAGAACAGAACAGCCTTATTTCACACAGTACTGTGTTCGGCAATGAAGGCGTTTGTTTTCTAAACAAACTACGTTAGAAATGTGGTTAATCTACTAAATTGTACATCTTGTTAGATTACACAAACCAGGAAAGTTTGATCTTGCTGCACTGAAGACTCTTCGTAAGAAAGCAACTCATTTCCAGAACAGAACAGCCTTATTTCACACAGTACTGTGTTCGGCAATGAAGGTGTTTGTTTTCTAAACAAACTACGTTAGAAATGTGGTTAATCTACTAAATTGTACATCTTGTTAGATTACACAAACTAGGAAAGTTTGATCTTGCTGCACTGAAGACTCTTCGTAAAGAAAGCAACTCATTTGGGGAACAGAACAGCCTTATTTCACACAGTACTGTGTTCGGCAATGAAGGCGTTTGTTTTCTAAACAAACTACGTTAGAAATGTGGTTAATCTACTAAATTGTACATCTTGTTAGATTACACAAACTAGGAAAGTTTGATCTTGCTGCACTGAAGACTCTTCGTAAGAAAGCAACTCATTTGCAGAACAGAACAGCCTTATTTCACACAGTACTGTGTTCGGCAATGAAGGCGTTTGTTTTCTAAACAAACTACGTTAGAAATGTGGTTAATCTACTAAATTGTACATCTTGTTAGATTACACAAACTAGGAAAGATTGATCTTGCTGCACTGAAGACTCTTCGTAAGAAAGCAACTCATTTGCAGAACAGAACAGCCTTATTTCACACAGTACTGTGTTCGGCAATGAAGGCGTTTGTTTTCTAAACAAACTACGTTAGAAATGTGGTTAATCTACTAAATTGTACATCTTGTTAGATTACACAAACCAGGAAAGTTTGATCTTGCTGCACTGAAGACTCTTCGTAAGAAAGCAACTCATTTGCAGAACAGAACAGCCTTATTTCACACAGTACTGTGTTCGGCAATGAAGGTGTTTGTTTTCTAAACAAACTACGTTAGAAATGTGGTTAATCTACTAAATTGTACATCTTGTTAGATTACACAAACTAGGAAAGTTTGATCTGCTGCACTGAAGACTCTTCGAAGAAGAAAGCCACTCATTTGCGGAACAGAACAGCCTTATTTCACACAGTACTGTGTTCGGCAATGAAGGCGTTTGTTTTCTAAACAAACTACGTTAGAAATGTGGTTAATCTACTAAATTGTACATCTTGTTAGATTACACAAACTAGGAAAGTTTGATCTTGCTGCACTGAAGACTCTTCGTAAGAAAGCAACTCATTTGCAGAACAGAACAGCCTTATTTCACACACAGTACTGTGTTCGGCAATGAAGGCGTTTGTTTTCTAAACAAACTACGTTAGAAATGTGGTTAATCTACTAAATTGTACATCTTGTTAGATTACACAAACTAGGAAAGTTTGATCTTGCTGCACTGAAGACTCTTCGTAAGAAAGCAACTCATTTGCAGAACAGAACAGCCTTATTTCACACAGTACTGTGTTCGGCAATGAAGGCGTTTGTTTTCTAAACAAACTACGTTAGAAATGTGGTTAATCTACTAAATTGTACATCTTGTTAGATTACACAAACTAGGAAAGTTTGATCTTGCTGCACTGAAGACTCTTCGTAAGAAAGCAACTCATTTGCAGAACAGAACAGCCTTATTTCACACAGTACTGTGTTCGGCAATGAAGGTGTTTGTTTTCTAAACAAACTACGTTAGAAATGTGGTTAATCTACTAAATTGTACATCTTGTTAGATTACACAAACTAGGAAAGTTTGATCTTGCTGCACTGAAGACTCTTTCGTAAGAAAGCCACTCATTTGCAGAACAGAACAGCCTTATTTCACACAGTACTGTGTTCGGCAATGAAGGCGTTTGTTTTCTAAACAAACTACGTTAGAAATGTGGTTAATCTACTAAATTGTACATCTTGTTAGATTACACAAACTAGGAAAGTTTGATCTTGCTGCACTGAAGACTCTTCGTAAGAAAGCAACTCATTTGCAGAACAGAACAGCCTTATTTCACACAGTACTGTGTTCGGCAATGAAGGCGTTTGTTTTCTAAACAAACTACGTTAGAAATGTGGTTAATCTACTAAATTGTACATCTTGTTAGATTACACAAACCAGGAAAGTTTGATCTTGCTGCACTGAAGACTCTTCGTAAGAAAGCAACTCATTTGCAGAACAGAACAGCCTTATTTCACACAGTACTGTGTTCGGCAATGAAGGTGTTTGTTTTCTAAACAAACTACGTTAGAAATGTGGTTAATCTACTAAATTGTACATCTTGTTAGATTACACAAACTAGGAAAGTTTGATCTTGCTGCACTGAAGACTCTTCGTAAGAAAGCAACTCATTTGCAGAACAGAACAGCCTTATTTCACACAGTACTGTGTTCGGCAATGAAGGCGTTTGTTTTCTAAACAAACTACGTTAGAAATGTGGTTAATCTACTAAATTGTACATCTTGTTAGATTACACAAACTAGGAAAGTTTGATCTTGCTGCACTGAAGACTCTTCGTAAGAAAGCAACTCATTTGGGAACAGAACAGCCTTATTTCACACAGTACTGTGTTCGGCAATGAAGGCGTTTGTTTTCTAAACAAACTACGTTAGAAATGTGGTTAATCTACTAAATTGTACATCTTGTTAGATTACACAAACCAGGAAAGTTTGATCTTGCTGCACTGAAGACTCTTCGTAAGAAAGCAACTCTTTTGCAGAACAGAACAGCCTTATTTCACACAGTACTGTGTTCGGCAATGAAGGTGTTTGTTTTCTAAACAAACTACGTTAGAAATGTGGTTAATCTACTAAATTGTACATCTTGTTAGATTACACAAACTAGGAAAGTTTGATCTTGCTGCACTGAAGACTCTTCGTAAGAAAGCCACTCATTTGCGGAACAGAACAGCCTTATTTCACACAGTACTGTGTTCGGCAATGAAGGCGTTTGTTTTCTAAACAAACTACGTTAGAAATGTGGTTAATCTACTAAATTGTACATCTTGTTAGATTACACAAACTAGGAAAGTTTGATCTTGCTGCACTGAAGACTCTTCGTAAGAAAGCAACTCATTTGGGGAACAGAACAGCCTTATTTCACACAGTACTGTGTTCGGCAATGAAGGCGTTTGTTTTCTAAACAAACTACGTTAGAAATGTGGTTAATCTACTAAATTGTACATCTTGTTAGATTACACAAACTAGGAAAGTTTGATCTTGCTGCACTGAAGACTCTTCGTAAGAAAGCAACTCATTTGGGGAACAGAACAGCCTTATTTCACACAGTACTGTGTTCGGCAATGAAGGCGTTTGTTTTCTAAACAAACTACGTTAGAAATGTGGTTAATCTACTAAGTTGTACATCTTGTTAGATTACACAAACTAGGAAAGTTTGATCTTGCTGCACTGAAGACTCTTCGTAAGAAAGCAACTCATTTGCAGAACAGAACAGCCTTATTTCACACAGTACTGTGTTCGGCAATGAAGGTGTTTGTTTTCTAAACAAACTACGTTAGAAATGTGGTTAATCTACTAAATTGTACATCTTGTTAGATTACACAAACTAGGAAAGTTTGATCTTGCTGCACACTGAAGACTCTTCGTAAGAAAGCAACTCATTTGCAGAACAGAACAGCCTTATTTCACACAGTACTGTGTTCGGCAATGAAGGCGTTTGTTTTCTAAACAAACTACGTTAGAAATGTGGTTAATCTACTAAATTGTACATCTTGTTAGATTACACAAACTAGGAAAGTTTGATCTTGCTGCACTGAAGACTCTTCGTAAGAAAGCAACTCATTTGCAGAACAGAACAGCCTTATTTCACACAGTACTGTGTTCGGCAATGAAGGCGTTTGTTTTCTAAACAAACTACGTTAGAAATGTGGTTAATCTACTAAATTGTACATCTTGTTAGATTACACAAACTAGGAAAGTTTGATCTTGCTGCACTGAAGACTCTTCGTAAGAAAGCAACTCATTTGCAGAACAGAACAGCCTTATTTCACACAGTACTGTGTTCGGCAATGAAGGTGTTTGTTTTCTAAACAAACTACGTTAGAAATGTGGTTAATCTACTAAATTGTACATCTTGTTAGATTACACAAACTAGGAAAGTTTGATCTTGCTGCACTGAAGACTCTTCGTAAGAAAGCAACTCATTTGCAGAACAGAACAGCCTTATTTCACACAGTACTGTGTTCGGCAATGAAGGTGTTTGTTTTCTAAAACAAACTACGTTAGAAATGTGGTTAATCTACTAAATTGTACATCTTGTTAGATTACACAAACTAGGAAAAGTTTGATCTTGCTGCACTGAAGACTCTTCGTAAGAAAGCAACTCATTTGCAGAACAGAACAGCCTTATTTCACACAGTACTGTGTTCGGCAATGAAGGCGTTTGTTTTCTAAACAAACTACGTTAGAAATGTGGTTAATCTACTAAATTGTACATCTTGTTAGATTACACAAACTAGGAAAGTTTGATCTTGCTGCACTGAAGACTCTTCGTAAGAAAGCAACTCATTTGCAGAACAGAACAGCCTTATTTCACACAGTACTGTGTTCGGCAATGAAGGCGTTTGTTTTCTAAACAAACTACGTTAGAAATGTGGTTAATCTACTAAATTGTACATCTTGTTAGATTACACAAACTAGGAAAGTTTGATCTTGCTGCACTGAAGACTCTTCGTAAGAAAGCAACTCATTTGCAGAACAGAACAGCCTTATTTCACACAGTACTGTGTTCGGCAATGAAGGCGTTTGTTTTCTAAACAAACTACGTTAGAAATGTGGTTAATCTACTAAGTTGTACATCTTGTTAGATTACACAAACTAGGAAAGTTTGATCTTGCTGCACTGAAGACTCTTCGTAAGAAAGCAACTCATTTGCAGAACAGAACAGCCTTATTTCACACAGTACTGTGTTCGGCAATGAAGGTGTTTGTTTTCTAAACAAACTACGTTAGAAATGTGGTTAATCTACTAAATTGTACATCTTGTTAGATTACACAAACTAGGAAAGTTTGATCTTGCTGCACTGAAGACTCTTCGTAAGAAAGCCACTCATTTGTGGAACAGAACAGCCTTATTTCACACAGTACTGTGTTCGGCAATGAAGGCGTTTGTTTTCTAAACAAACTACGTTAGAAATGTGGTTAATCTACTAAATTGTACATCTTGTTAGATTACACAAACTAGGAAAGTTTGATCTTGCTGCACTGAAGACTCTTCGTAAGAAAGCAACTCATTTGCAGAACAGAACAGCCTTATTTCACACAGTACTGTGTTCGGCAATGAAGGCGTTTGTTTTCTAAACAAACTACGTTAGAAATGTGGTTAATCTACTAAATTGTACATCTTGTTAGATTACACAAACTAGGAAAGTTTGATCTTGCTGCACTGAAGACTCTTCGTAAGAAAGCAACTCTTTTGCAGAACAGAACAGCCTTATTTCACACAGTACTGTGTTCGGCAATGAAGGCGTTTGTTTTCTAAACAAACTACGTTAGAAATGTGGTTAATCTACTAAATTGTACATCTTGTTAGATTACACAAACTAGGAAAGTTTGATCTTGCTGCACTGAAGACTCTTCGTAAGAAAGCAACTCATTTGCAGAACAGAACAGCCTTATTTCACACAGTACTGTGTTCGGCAATGAAGGCGTTTGTTTTCTAAACAAACTACGTTAGAAATGTGGTTAATCTACTAAATTGTACATCTTGTTAGATTACACAAACTAGGAAAGTTTGATCTTGCTGCACTGAAGACTCTTCGTAAGAAAGCAACTCATTTGCAGAACAGAACAGCCTTATTTCACACAGTACTGTGTTCGGCAATGAAGGCGTTTGTTTTCTAAACAAACTACGTTAGAAATGTGGTTAATCTACTAAATTGTACATCTTGTTAGATTACACAAACTAGGAAAGTTTGATCTTGCTGCACTGAAGACTCTTCGTAAGAAAGCAACTCATTTGCAGAACAGAACAGCCTTATTTCACACAGTACTGTGTTCGGCAATGAAGGTGTTTGTTTTCTAAACAAACTACGTTAGAAATGTGGTTAATCTACTAAATTGTACATCTTGTTAGATTACACAAACTAGGAAAGTTTGATCTTGCTGCACTGAAGACTCTTCGTAAGAAAGCAACTCATTTGCAGAACAGAACAGCCTTATTTCACACAGTACTGTGTTCGGCAATGAAGGCGTTTGTTTTCTAAACAAACTACGTTAGAAATGTGGTTAATCTACTAAATTGTACATCTTGTTAGATTACACAAACTAGGAAAGTTTGATCTTGCTGCACTGAAGACTCTTCGTAAGAAAGCAACTCATTTGCAGAACAGAACAGCCTTATTTCACACAGTACTGTGTTCGGCAATGAAGGCGTTTTTTTTCTAAACAAACTACGTTAGAAATGTGGTTAATCTACTAAATTGTACATCTTGTTAGATTACACAAACTAGGAAAGTTTGATCTTGCTGCACTGAAGACTCTTCGTAAGAAAGCAACTCATTTGCAGAACAGAACAGCCTTATTTCACACAGTACTGTGTTCGGCAATGAAGGCGTTTGTTTTCTAAACAAACTACGTTAGAAATGTGGTTAATCTACTAAATTGTACATCTTGTTAGATTACACAAACTAGGAAAGTTTGATCTTGCTGCACTGAAGACTCTTCGTAAGAAAGCAACTCATTTGCAGAACAGAACAGCCTTATTTCACACAGTACTGTGTTCGGCAATGAAGGCGTTTGTTTTCTAAACAAACTACGTTAGAAATGTGGTTAATCTACTAAGTTGTACATCTTGTTAGATTACACAAACCAGGAAAGTTTGATCTTGCTGCACTGAAGACTCTTCGTAAGAAAGCAACTCATTTTGCAGAACAGAACAGCCTTATTTCACACAGTACTGTGTTCGGCAATGAAGGTGTTTGTTTTCTAAACAAACTACGTTAGAAATGTGGTTAATCTACTAAATTGTACATCTTGTTAGATTACACAAACTAGGAAAGTTTGATCTTGCTGCACTGAAGACTCTTCGTAAGAAAGCAACTCATTTGCAGAACAGAACAGCCTTATTTCACACAGTACTGTGTTCGGCAATGAAGGCGTTTGTTTTCTAAACAAACTACGTTAGAAATGTGGTTAATCTACTAAATTGTACATCTTGTTAGATTACACAAACTAGGAAAGTTTGATCTTGCTGCACTGAAGACTCTTCGTAAGAAAGCAACTCATTTGCAGAACAGAACAGCCTTATTTCACACAGTACTGTGTTCGGCAATGAAGGCGTTTGTTTTCTAAACAAACTACGTTAGAAATGTGGTTAATCTACTAAATTGTACATCTTGTTAGATTACACAAACTAGGAAAGTTTGATCTTGCTGCACTGAAGACTCTTCGTAAGAAAGCAACTCATTTGCAGAACAGAACAGCCTTATTTCACACAGTACTGTGTTCGGCAATGAAGGCGTTTGTTTTCTAAACAAACTACGTTAGAAATGTGGTTAATCTACTAAATTGTACATCTTGTTAGATTACACAAACCAGGAAAGTTTGATCTTGCTGCACTGAAGACTCTTCGTAAGAAAGCAACTCATTTGCAGAACAGAACAGCCTTATTTCACACAGTACTGTGTTCGGCAATGAAGGTGTTTGTTTTCTAAACAAACTACGTTAGAAATGTGGTTAATCTACTAAATTGTACATCTTGTTAGATTACACAAACTAGGAAAGTTTGATCTTGCTGCACTGAAGACTCTTCGTAAGAAAGCCACTCATTTTGGAACAGAACAGCCTTATTTCACACAGTACTGTGTTCGGCAATGAAGGCGTTTGTTTTCTAAACAAACTACGTTAGAAATGTGGTTAATCTACTAAATTGTACATCTTGTTAGATTACACAAACTAGGAAAGATTGATCTTGCTGCACTGAAGACTCTTCGTAAGAAAGCAACTCATTTGGGGAACAGAACAGCCTTATTTCACACAGTACTGTGTTCGGCAATGAAGGCGTTTGTTTTCTAAACAAACTACGTTAGAAATGTGGTTAATCTACTAAATTGTACATCTTGTTAGATTACACAAACCAGGAAAGTTTGATCTTGCTGCACTGAAGACTCTTCGTAAGAAAGCAACTCTTTTGCAGAACAGAACAGCCTTATTTCACACAGTACTGTGTTCGGCAATGAAGGCGTTTGTTTTCTAAACAAACTACGTTAGAAATGTGGTTAATCTACTAAATTGTACATCTTGTTAGATTACACAAACTAGGAAAGTTTGATCTTGCTGCACTGAAGACTCTTCGTAAGAAAGCAACTCATTTGCGGAACAGAACAGCCTTATTTCACACAGTACTGTGTTCGGCAATGAAGGTGTTTGTTTTCTAAACAAACTACGTTAGAAATGTGGTTAATCTACTAAATTGTACATCTTGTTAGATTACACAAACTAGGAAAGTTTGATCTTGCTGCACTGAAGACTCTTCGTAAGAAAGCAACTCATTTGCAGAACAGAACAGCCTTATTTCACACAGTACTGTGTTCGGCAATGAAGGCGTTTGTTTTCTAAACAAACTACGTTAGAAATGTGGTTAATCTACTAAATTGTACATCTTGTTAGATTACACAAACTAGGAAAGTTTGATCTTGCTGCACTGAAGACTCTTCGTAAGAAAGCAACTCATTTGCAGAACAGAACAGCCTTATTTCACACAGTACTGTGTTCGGCAATGAAGGCGTTTGTTTTCTAAACAAACTACGTTAGAAATGTGGTTAATCTACTAAATTGTACATCTTGTTAGATTACACAAACTAGGAAAGTTTGATCTTGCTGCACTGAAGACTCTTCGTAAGAAAGCAACTCATTTGCAGAACAGAACAGCCTTATTTCACACAGTACTGTGTTCGGCAATGAAGGCGTTTGTTTTCTAAACAAACTACGTTAGAAATGTGGTTAATCTACTAAATTGTACATCTTGTTAGATTACACAAACCAGGAAAGTTTGATCTTGCTGCACTGAAGACTCTTCGTAAGAAAGCAACTCATTTGCAGAACAGAACAGCCTTATTTCACACAGTACTGTGTTCGGCAATGAAGGTGTTTGTTTTCTAAACAAACTACGTTAGAAATGTGGTTAATCTACTAAATTGTACATCTTGTTAGATTACACAAACTAGGAAAGTTTGATCTTGCTGCACTGAAGACTCTTCAGTAAGAAAGCCACTCATTTGCGGAACAGAACAGCCTTATTTCACACAGTACTGTGTTCGGCAATGAAGGTGTTTGTTTTCTAAACAAAACTACGTTAGAAATGTGGTTAATCTACTAAATTGTACATCTTGTTAGATTACACAAACTAGGAAAGTTTGATCTTGCTGCACTGAAGACTCTTCGTAAGAAGAAAGCAACTCATTTGCAGAACAGAACAGCCTTATTTCACACAGTACTGTGTTCGGCAATGAAGGCGTTTGTTTTCTAAACAAACTACGTTAGAAATGTGGTTAATCTACTAAATTGTACATCTTGTTAGATTACACAAACCAGGAAAGTTTGATCTTGCTGCACTGAAGACTCTTCGTAAGAAAGCAACTCATTTGCAGAACAGAACAGCCTTATTTCACACAGTACTGTGTTCGGCAATGAAGGTGTTTGTTTTCTAAACAAACTACGTTAGAAATGTGGTTAATCTACTAAATTGTACATCTTGTTAGACACAAACTAGGAAAGTTTGATCTTGCTGCACTGAAGACTCTTCGTAAGAAAGCAACTCATTTGCAGAACAGAACAGCCTTATTTCACACAGTACTGTGTTCGGCAATGAAGGTGTTTGTTTTCTAAACAAACTACGTTAGAAATGTGGTTAATCTACTAAATTGTACATCTTGTTAGATTACACAAACTAGGAAAGATTGATCTTGCTGCACTGAAGACTCTTCGTAAGAAAGCAACTCATTTGGGGAACAGAACAGCCTTATTTCACACAGTACTGTGTTCGGCAATGAAGGCGTTTGTTTTCTAAACAAACTACGTTAGAAATGTGGTTAATCTACTAAGTTGTACATCTTGTTAGATTACACAAACTAGGAAAGTTTGATCTTGCTGCACTGAAGACTCTTCGTAAGAAAGCAACTCATTTGCGGAACAGAACAGCCTTATTTCACACAGTACTGTGTTCGGCAATGAAGGCGTTTGTTTTCTAAACAAACTACGTTAGAAATGTGGTTAATCTACTAAATTGTACATCTTGTTAGATTACGCAAACTAGGAAAGTTTGATCTTGCTGCACTGAAGACTCTTCGTAAGAAAGCAACTCATTTGCAGAACAGAACAGCCTTATTTCACACAGTACTGTGTTCGGCAATGAAGGTGTTTGTTTTCTAAACAAACTACGTTAGAAATGTGGTTAATCTACTAAATTGTACATCTTGTTAGATTACACAAACTAGGAAAGTTTGATCTTGCTGCACTGAAGACTCTTCGTAAGAAAGCAACTCATTTGCAGAACAGAACAGCCTTATTTCACACAGTACTGTGTTCGGCAATGAAGGTGTTTGTTTTCTAAACAAACTACGTTAGAAATGTGGTTAATCTACTAAATTGTACATCTTGTTAGATTACACAAACTAGGAAAGTTTGATCTTGCTGCACTGAAGACTCTTCGTAAGAAAGCCACTCATTTTTGGAACAGAACAGCCTTATTTCACACAGTACTGTGTTCGGCAATGAAGGCGTTTGTTTTCTAAACAAACTACGTTAGAAATGTGGTTAATCTACTAAATTGTACATCTTGTTAGATTACACAAACTAGGAAAGTTTGATCTTGCTGCACTGAAGACTCTTCGTAAGAAAGCAACTCATTTGCAGAACAGAACAGCCTTATTTCACACAGTACTGTGTTCGGCAATGAAGGTGTTTGTTTTCTAAACAAACTACGTTAGAAATGTGGTTAATCTACTAAATTGTACATCTTGTTAGATTACACAAACTAGGAAAGTTTGATCTTGCTGCACTGAAGACTCTTCGTAAGAAAGCAACTCATTTTGGGAACAGAACAGCCTCATTTCACACAGTACTGTGTTGGGCAATGAAGGTGTTTGTTTTCTAAACAAACTACGTTAGAAATGTGGTTAATCTACTAAATTGTACATCTTGTTAGATTACACAAACTAGGAAAGTTTGATCTTGCTGCACTGAAGACTCTTCGTAAGAAAGCAACTCATTTGGGGAACAGAACAGCCTTATTTCACACAGTACTGTGTTCGGCAATGAAGGCGTTTGTTTTCTAAACAAACTACGTTAGAAATGTGGTTAATCTACTAAATTGTACATCTTGTTAGATTACACAAACTAGGAAAGTTTGATCTTGCTGCACTGAAGACTCTTCGTAAGAAAGCAACTCATTTGGGAACAGAACAGCCTTATTTCACACAGTACTGTGTTCGGCAATGAAGGTGTTTGTTTTCTAAACAAACTACGTTAGAAATGTGGTTAATCTACTAAATTGTACATCTTGTTAGATTAAACAAACTAGGAAAGATTGATCTTGCTGCACTGAAGACTCTTCGTAAGAAAGCAACTCATTTGGGGAACAGAACAGCCTTATTTCACACAGTACTGTGTTCGGCAATGAAGGCGTTTGTTTTCTAAACAAACTACGTTAGAAATGTGGTTAATCTACTAAGTTGTACATCTTGTTAGATTACACAAACTAGGAAAGTTTGATCTTGCTGCACTGAAGACTCTTCGTAAGAAAGCAACTCATTTGCAGAACAGAACAGCCTTATTTCACACAGTACTGTGTTCGGCAATGAAGGCGTTTGTTTTCTAAACAAACTACGTTAGAAATGTGGTTAATCTACTAAGTTGTACATCTTGTTAGATTACACAAACCAGGAAAGTTTGATCTTGCTGCACTGAAGACTCTTCGTAAGAAAGCAACTCATTTCCAGAACAGAACAGCCTTATTTCACACAGTACTGTGTTCGGCAATGAAGGTGTTTGTTTTCTAAACAAACTACGTTAGAAATGTGGTTAATCTACTAAATTGTACATCTTGTTAGATTACACAAACTAGGAAAGTTTGATCTTGCTGCACTGAAGACTCTTCGTAAGAAAGCCACTCATTTGCAGAACAGAACAGCCTTATTTCACACAGTACTGTGTTCGGCAATGAAGGCGTTTGTTTTCTAAACAAACTACGTTAGAAATGTGGTTAATCTACTAAATTGTACATCTTGTTAGATTACACAAACTAGGAAAGTTTGATCTTGCTGCACTGAAGACTCTTCGTAAGAAAGCAACTCATTTGCAGAACAGAACAGCCTTATTTCACACAGTACTGTGTTCGGCAATGAAGGCGTTTGTTTTCTAAACAAACTACGTTAGAAATGTGGTTAATCTACTAAATTGTACATCTTGTTAGATTACACAAACCAGGAAAGTTTGATCTTGCTGCACTGAAGACTCTTCGTAAGAAAGCAACTCATTTGCAGAACAGAACAGCCTTATTTCACACAGTACTGTGTTCGGCAATGAAGGTGTTTGTTTTCTAAACAAACTACGTTAGAAATGTGGTTAATCTACTAAATTGTACATCTTGTTAGATTACACAAACTAGGAAAGTTTGATCTTGCTGCACTGAAGACTCTTCGTAAGAAAGCAACTCATTTGCAGAACAGAACAGCCTTATTTCACACAGTACTGTGTTCGGCAATGAAGGTGTTTGTTTTCTAAACAAACTACGTTAGAAATGTGGTTAATCTACTAAATTGTACATCTTGTTAGATTACACAAACTAGGAAAGTTTGATCTTGCTGCACTGAAGACTCTTCGTAAGAAAGCAACTCATTTGGGGAACAGAACAGCCTTATTTCACACAGTACTGTGTTCGGCAATGAAGGCGTTTGTTTTCTAAACAAACTACGTTAGAAATGTGGTTAATCTACTAAATTGTACATCTTGTTAGATTACACAAACTAGGAAAGTTTGATCTTGCTGCACTGAAGACTCTTCGTAAGAAAGCAACTCATTTGCAGAACAGAACAGCCTTATTTCACACAGTACTGTGTTCGGCAATGAAGGTGTTTGTTTTCTAAACAAACTACGTTAGAAATGTGGTTAATCTACTAAATTGTACATCTTGTTAGATTACACAAACTAGGAAAGTTTGATCTTGCTGCACTGAAGACTCTTCGTAAGAAAGCAACTCATTTCTTGGAACAGAACAGCCTTATTTCACACAGTACTGTGTTCGGCAATGAAGGCGTTTGTTTTCTAAACAAACTACGTTAGAAATGTGGTTAATCTACTAAATTGTACATCTTGTTAGATTACACAAACTAGGAAAGTTTGATCTTGCTGCACTGAAGACTCTTCGTAAGAAAGCAACTCATTTGGGGAACAGAACAGCCTTATTTCACACAGTACTGTGTTCGGCAATGAAGGCGTTTGTTTTCTAAACAAACTACGTTAGAAATGTGGTTAATCTACTAAATTGTACATCTTGTTAGATTACACAAACTAGGAAAGTTTGATCTTGCTGCACTGAAGACTCTTCGTAAGAAAGCAACTCATTTGGGGAACAGAACAGCCTTATTTCACACAGTACTGTGTTCGCAATGAAGGCGTTTGTTTTCTAAACAAACTACGTTAGAAATGTGGTTAATCTACTAAGTTGTACATCTTGTTAGATTACACAAACTAGGAAAGTTTGATCTTGCTGCACTGAAGACTCTTTCGTAAGAAAGCAACTCATTTGCAGAACAGAACAGCCTTATTTCACACAGTACTGTGTTCGCAATGAAGGTGTTTGTTTTCTAAACAAACTACGTTAGAAATGTGGTTAATCTACTAAATTGTACATCTTGTTAGATTACACAAACTAGGAAAGTTTGATCTTGCTGCACTGAAGACTCTTCGTAAGAAAGCAACTCATTTCCAGAACAGAAGGCTTATTTCACACAGTACTGTGTTCGGCAATGAAGGTGTTTGTTTTCTAAACAAACTACGTTAGAAATGTGGTTAATCTACTAAATTGTACATCTTGTTAGATTACACAAACTAGGAAAGTTTGATCTTGCTGCACTGAAGACTCTTCGTAAGAAAGCCACTCATTTGCAGAACAGAACAGCCTTATTTCACACAGTACTGTGTTCGGCAATGAAGGCGTTTGTTTTCTAAACAAACTAGGTTAGAAATGTGGTTAATCTACTAAATTGTACATCTTGTTAGATTACACAAACTAGGAAAGATTGATCTTGCTGCACTGAAGACTCTTCGTAAGAAAGCAACTCATTTGGGGAACAGAACAGCCTTATTTCACACAGTACTGTGTTCGGCAATGAAGGCGTTTGTTTTCTAAACAAACTACGTTAGAAATGTGGTGAATCTACTAAGTTGTACATCTTGTTAGATTACACAAACCAGGAAAGTTTGATCTTGCTGCACTGAAGACTCTTCGTAAGAAAGCCACTCATTTGCGGAACAGAACAGCCTTATTTCACACAGTACTGTGTTCGGCAATGAAGGCGTTTGTTTTCTAAACAAACTACGTTAGAAATGTGGTTAATCTACTAAATTGTACATCTTGTTAGATTACACAAACTAGGAAAGTTTGATCTTGCTGCACTGAAGACTCTTCTTCAGTAAGAAAGCCACTCATTTGCAGAACAGAACAGCCTTATTTCACACAGTACTGTGTTCGGCAATGAAGGCGTTTGTTTTCTAAACAAACTACGTTAGAAATGTGGTTAATCTACTAAATTGTACATCTTGTTAGATTACACAAACGAGGAAAGTTTGATCTTGCTGCACTGAAGACTCTTCGTAAGAAAGCAACTCATTTGGGGAACAGAACAGCCTTATTTCACACAGTACTGTGTTCGGCAATGAAGGTGTTTGTTTTCTAAACAAACTACGTTAGAAATGTGGTTAATCTACTAAATTGTACACCTTGTTAGATTACACAAACTAGGAAAGTTTGATCTTGCTGCACTGAAGACTCTTCGTAAGAAAGCAACTCATTTGCAGAACAGAACTGGCTTATTTCACACAGTACTGTGTTCGGCAATGAAGGTGTTTGTTTTCTAAACAAACTACGTTAGAAATGTGGTTAATCTACTAAATTGTACATCTTGTTAGATTACACAAACTAGGAAAGTTTGATCTTGCTGCACTGAAGACTCTTCGTAAGAAAGCAACTCATTTGCAGAACAGAACAGCCTTATTTCACACAGTACTGTGTTCGGCAATGAAGGCGTTTGTTTTCTAAACAAACTACGTTAGAAATGTGGTTAATCTACTAAATTGTACATCTTGTTAGATTACACAAACTAGGAAAGTTTGATCTTGCTGCACTGAAGACTCTTCGTAAGAAAGCAACTCATTTGGGGAACAGAACAGCCTTATTTCACACAGTACTGTGTTCGGCAATGAAGGCGTTTGTTTTCTAAACAAACTACGTTAGAAATGTGGTTAATCTACTAAATTGTACATCTTGTTAGATTACACAAACTAGGAAAGTTTGATCTTGCTGCACTGAAGACTCTTCGTAAGAAAGCAACTCATTTGCAGAACAGAACTGGCTTATTTCACACAGTACTGTGTTCGGCAATGAAGGTGTTTGTTTTCTAAACAAACTACGTTAGAAATGTGGTTAATCTACTAAGTTGTACATCTTGTTAGATTACACAAACCAGGAAAGTTTGATCTTGCTGCACTGAAGACTCTTCGTAAGAAAGCAACTCATTTGCAGAACAGAACAGCCTTATTTCACACAGTACTGTGTTCGGCAATGAAGTGTTTGTTTTCTAAACAAACTACGTTAGAAATGTGGTTAATCTACTAAATTGTACATCTTGTTAGATTACACAAACTAGGAAAGTTTGATCTTGCTGCACTGAAGACTCTTCGTAAGAAAGCCACTCATTTGCAGAACAGAACAGCCTTATTTCACACAGTACTGTGTTCGGCAATGAAGGCGTTTGTTTTCTAAACAAACTACGTTAGAAATGTGGTTAATCTACTAAATTGTACATCTTGTTAGATTACACAAACCAGGAAAGTTTGATCTTGCTGCACTGAAGACTCTTCGTAAGAAAGCAACTCTTTTGCAGAACAGAACAGCCTTATTTCACACAGTACTGTGTTCGGCAATGAAGGCGTTTGTTTTCTAAACAAACTACGTTAGAAATGTGGTTAATCTACTAAATTGTACATCTTGTTAGATTACACAAACTAGGAAAGTTTGATCTTGCTGCACTGAAGACTCTTCGTAAGAAAGCAACTCATTTGGGAACAGAACAGCCTTATTTCACACAGTACTGTGTTCGGCAATGAAGGCGTTTGTTTTCTAAACAAACTACGTTAGAAATGTGGTTAATCTACTAAATTGTACATCTTGTTAGATTACACAAACTAGGAAAGTTTGATCTTGCTGCACTGAAGACTCTTCGTAAGAAAGCAACTCATTTGGGGAACAGAACAGCCTTATTTCACACAGTACTGTGTTCGGCAATGAAGGTGTTTGTTGTTTTCTAAACAAACTACGTTAGAAATGTGGTTAATCTACTAAATTGTACATCTTGTTAGATTACACAAACTAGGAAAGTTTGATCTTGCTGCACTGAAGACTCTTCGTAAGAAAGCAACTCATTTGGGAACAGAACAGCCTTATTTCACACAGTACTGTGTTCGGCAATGAAGGCGTTTGTTTTCTAAACAAACTACGTTAGAAATGTGGTTAATCTACTAAATTGTACATCTTGTTAGATTACACAAACTAGGAAAGTTTGATCTTGCTGCACTGAAGACTCTTTAAGTAAAAGCAACTCATTTGCAGAACAGAACAGCCTTATTTCACACAGTACTGTGTTTGGCAATGAAGGCGTTTGTTTTCTAAACAAACTACGTTAGAAATGTGGTTAATCTACTAAATTGTACATCTTGTTAGATTACACAAACTAGGAAAGTTTGATCTTGCTGCACTGAAGACTCTTCGTAAGAAAGCAACTCATTTGCAGAACAGAACAGCCTTATTTCACACAGTACTGTGTTCGGCAATGAAGGTGTTTGTTTTCTAAACAAACTACGTTAGAAATGTGGTTAATCTACTAAATTGTACATCTTGTTAGATTACACAAACTAGGAAAGTTTGATCTTGCTGCACTGAAGACTCTTCGTAAGAAAGCAACTCATTTGCAGAACAGAACAGCCTTATTTCACACAGTACTGTGTTCGGCAATGAAGGTGTTTGTTTTCTAAACAAACTACGTTAGAAATGTGGTTAATCTACTAAATTGTACATCTTGTTAGATTACACAAACTAGGAAAGTTTGATCTTGCTGCACTGAAGACTCTTCGTAAGAAAGCAACTCATTTGCAGAACAGAACAGCCTTATTTCACACAGTACTGTGTTCGGCAATGAAGGCGTTTGTTTTCTAAACAAACTACGTTAGAAATGTGGTTAATCTACTAAATTGTACATCTTGTTAGATTACACAAACTAGGAAAGTTTGATCTTGCTGCACTGAAGACTCTTCGTAAGAAAGCAACTCATTTGCAGAACAGAACAGCCTTATTTCACACAGTACTGTGTTCGGCAATGAAGGTGTTTGTTTTCTAAACAAACTACGTTAGAAATGTGGTTAATCTACTAAATTGTACATCTTGTTAGATTACACAAACTAGGAAAGTTTGATCTAGCTGCACTGAAGACTCTTCGTAAGAAAGCCACTCATTTGCAGAACAGAACAGCCTTATTTCACACAGTACTGTGTTCGGCAATGAAGGCGTTTGTTTTCTAAACAAACTACGTTAGAAATGTGGTTAATCTACTAAATTGTACATCTTGTTAGATTACAAACTAGGAAAGTTTGATCTTGCTGCACTGAAGACTCTTCGTAAGAAAGCAACTCATTTGCAGAACAGAACAGCCTTATTTCACACAGTACTGTGTTCGGCAATGAAGGCGTTTGTTTTCTAAACAAACTACGTTAGAAATGTGGTTAATCTACTAAGTTGTACATCTTGTTAGATTACACAAACTAGGAAAGTTTGATCTTGCTGCACTGAAGACTCTTCGTAAGAAAGCAACTCATTTGCAGAACAGAACAGCCTTATTTCACACAGTACTGTGTTCGGCAATGAAGGTGTTTGTTTTCTAAACAAACTACGTTAGAAATGTGGTTAATCTACTAAATTGTACATCTTGTTAGATTACACAAACTAGGAAAGTTTGATCTTGCTGCACTGAAGACTCTTCGTAAGAAAGCAACTCATTTGCAGAACAGAACAGCCTTATTTCACACAGTACTGTGTTCGGCAATGAAGGTGTTTGTTTTCTAAACAAACTACGTTAGAAATGTGGTTAATCTACTAAATTGTACATCTTGTTAGATTACACAAACTAGGAAAGTTTGATCTTGCTGCACTGAAGACTCTTCGTAAGAAAGCCACTCATTTGCAGAACAGAACAGCCTTATTTCACACAGTACTGTGTTCGGCAATGAAGGCGTTTGTTTTCTAAACAAACTACGTTAGAAATGTGGTTAATCTACTAAATTGTACATCTTGTTAGATTACACAAACTAGGAAAGTTTGATCTTGCTGCACTGAAGACTCTTAAGTAAGAAAGCAACTCATTTGCAGAACAGAACAGCCTTATTTCACACAGTACTGTGTTCGGCAATGAAGGCGTTTGTTTTCTAAACAAACTACGTTAGAAATGTGGTTAATCTACTAAGTTGTACATCTTGTTAGATTACACAAACTAGGAAAGTTTGATCTTGCTGCACTGAAGACTCTTCGTAAGAAAGCAACTCATTTGCAGAACAGAACAGCCTTATTTCACACAGTACTGTGTTCGGCAATGAAGGTGTTTGTTTTCTAAACAAACTACGTTAGAAATGTGGTTAATCTACTAAATTGTACATCTTGTTAGATTACACAAACCAGGAAAGTTTGATCTTGCTGCACTGAAGACTCTTCGTAAGAAAGCAACTCATTTCCAGAACAGAACAGCCTTATTTCACACAGTACTGTGTTCGGCAATGAAGGTGTTTGTTTTCTAAACAAACTACGTTAGAAATGTGGTTAATCTACTAAATTGTACATCTTGTTAGATTACACAAACTAGGAAAGTTTGATCTTGCTGCACTGAAGACTCTTCGTAAGAAAGCCACTCATTTGCAGAACAGAACAGCCTTATTTCACACAGTACTGTGTTCGGCAATGAAGGCGTTTGTTTTCTAAACAAACTACGTTAGAAATGTGGTTAATCTACTAAATTGTACATCTTGTTAGATTACACAAACTAGGAAAGTTTGATCTTGCTGCACTGAAGACTCTTCGTAAGAAAGCAACTCATTTGCAGAACAGAACAGCCTTATTTCACACAGTACTGTGTTCGGCAATGAAGGCGTTTGTTTTCTAAACAAACTACGTTAGAAATGTGGTTAATCTACTAAATTGTACATCTTGTTAGATTACACAAACCAGGAAAGTTTGATCTTGCTGCACTGAAGACTCTTCGTAAGAAAGCAACTCATTTGCAGAACAGAACAGCCTTATTTCACACAGTACTGTGTTCGGCAATGAAGGTGTTTGTTTTCTAAACAAACTACGTTAGAAATGTGGTTAATCTACTAAATTGTACATCTTGTTAGATTACACAAACTAGGAAAGTTTGATCTTGCTGCACTGAAGACTCTTCGTAAGAAAGCCACTCATTTGCAGAACAGAACAGCCTTATTTCACACAGTACTGTGTTCGGCAATGAAGGCGTTTGTTTTCTAAACAAACTACGTTAGAAATGTGGTTAATCTACTAAATTGTACATCTTGTTAGATTACACAAACTAGGAAAGTTTGATCTTGCTGCACTGAAGACTCTTTCGTAAGAAAGCAACTCATTTGCAGAACAGAACAGCCTTATTTCACACAGTACTGTGTTCGGCAATGAAGGCGTTTGTTTTCTAAACAAACTACGTTAGAAATGTGGTTAATCTACTAAATTGTACATCTTGTTAGATTACACAAACTAGGAAAGTTTGATCTTGCTGCACTGAAGACTCTTCGTAAGAAAGCAACTCATTTTGCAGAACAGAACAGCCTTATTTCACACAGTACTGTGTTCGGCAATGAAGGTGTTTGTTTTCTAAACAAACTACGTTAGAAATGTGGTTAATCTACTAAATTGTACATCTTGTTAGATTACACAAACTAGGAAAGTTTGATCTTGCTGCACTGAAGACTCTTCGTAAGAAAGCAACTCATTTGCAGAACAGAACAGCCTTATTTCACACAGTACTGTTCGGCAATGAAGGCGTTTGTTTCCTAAACAAACTACGTTAGAAATGTGGTTAATCTACTAAATTGTACATCTTGTTAGATTACGCAAACTAGGAAAGTTTGATCTTGCTGCACTGAAGACTCTTCGTAAGAAAGGAACTCATTGGCAGAACAGAACAGCCTTATTTCACACAGTACTGTGTTCGGCAATGAAGGCGTTTGTTTTCTAAACACACTACGTTAGAAATGTGGTTAATCTACTACGTTGTACATCTTGTTAGATTACACAAACCAGGAAAGTTTGATCTTGCTGCACTGAAGACTCTTCGTAAGAAAGCAACTCATTTCCAGAACAGAAGTGGCTTATTTCACACAGTACTGTGTTTGGCAATGAAGGCGTTTGTTTTCTAAACAAACTACGTTAGAAATGTGGTTAATCTACTAAATTGTACACCTTGTTAGATTACACAAACTAGGAAAGTTTGATCTAGCTGCACTGAAGACTCTTCGTAAGAAAGCAACTCATTTGCGGAACAGAACAGCCTTATTTCACACAGTACTGTGTTCGGCAATGAAGGTGTTTGTTTTCTAAACAAACTACGTTAGAAATGTGGTTAATCTACTAAATTGTACATCTTGTTAGATTACACAAACTAGGAAAGTTTGATCTTGCTGCACTGAAGACTCTTCGTAAGAAAGCAACTCATTTGCAGAACAGAACAGCCTTATTTCACACAGTACTGTGTTCGGCAATGAAGGCGTTTGTTTTCTAAACAAACTACGTTAGAAATGTGGTTAATCTACTAAATTGTACATCTTGTTAGATTACACAAACTAGGAAAGTTTGATCTTGCTGCACTGAAGACTCTTCGTAAGAAAGCAACTCATTTGCAGAACAGAACAGCCTTATTTCACACAGTACTGTGTTCGGCAATGAAGGTGTTTGTTTTCTAAACAAACTACGTTAGAAATGTGGTTAATCTACTAAATTGTACATCTTGTTAGATTACACAAACCAGGAAAGTTTGATCTTGCTGCACTGAAGACTCTTCGTAAGAAAGCAACTCATTTGCAGAACAGAACAGCCTTATTTCACACAGTACTGTGTTCGGCAATGAAGGCGTTTGTTTTCTAAACAAACTACGTTAGAAATGTGGTTAATCTACTAAATTGTACATCTTGTTAGATTACACAAACTAGGAAAGTTTGATCTTGCTGCACTGAAGACTCTTCGTAAGAAAGCAACTCATTTGCAGAACAGAACAGCCTTATTTCACACAGTACTGTGTTCGGCAATGAAGGTGTTTGTTTTCTAAACAAACTACGTTAGAAATGTGGTTAATCTACTAAATTGTACATCTTGTTAGATTACACAAACTAGGAAAGTTTGATCTTGCTGCACTGAAGACTCTTCGTAAGAAAGCAACTCATTTGCGGAACAGAACAGCCTTATTTCACAGAGTACTGTGTTCGGCAATGAAGGCGTTTGTTTTCTAAACAAACTACGTTAGAAATGTGGTTAATCTACTAAATTGTACATCTTGTTAGATTACACAAACTAGGAAAGTTTGATCTTGCTGCACTGAAGACTCTTCGTAAGAAAGCAACTCATTTGCAGAACAGAACAGCCTTATTTCACACAGTACTGTGTTCGGCAATGAAGGCGTTTGTTTTCTAAACAAACTACGTTAGAAATGTGGTTAATCTACTAAATTGTACATCTTGTTAGATTACGCAAACTAGGAAAGTTTGTTCTTGCTGCTCTGAAGACTCTTCGTAAGAAAGCAACTCATTTGCAGAACACAACTGGCTTATTTCACACAGTACTGTGTTCGGCAATGAAGGTGTTTGTTTTCTAAACAAACTACGTTAGAAATGTGGTTAATCTACTAAATTGTACATCTTGTTAGATTACACAAACTAGGAAAGTTTGATCTTGCTGCACTGAAGACTCTTCTTCGTAAGAAAGCCACTCATTTGCAGAACAGAACAGCCTTATTTCACACAGTACTGTGTTTGGCAATGAAGGCGTTTGTTTTCTAAACAAACTACGTTAGAAATGTGGTTAATCTACTAAATTGTACATCTTGTTAGATTACACAAACTAGGAAAGTTTGATCTTGCTGCACTGAAGACTCTTTGTAAGAAAGCAACTCATTTGCAGAACAGAACAGCCTTATTTCACACAGTACTGTGTTCGGCAATGAAGGCGTTTGTTTTCTAAACAAACTACGTTAGAAATGTGGTTAATCTACTAAGTTGTACATCTTGTTAGATTACACAAACCAGGAAAGTTTGATCTTGCTGCACTGAAGACTCTTCGTAAGAAAGCAACTCATTTGCAGAACAGAACAGGCTTATTTCACACAGTACTGCGTTCGGCAATGAAGGTGTTTGTTTTCTAAACAAACTACGTTAGAAATGTGGTTAATCTACTAAATTGTACATCTTGTTAGATTACACAAACTAGGAAAGTTTGATCTTGCTGCACTGAAGACTCTTCAGCCTTATTAAGAAAGCAAGTTTGTTTTCTAAACCTCATTGAAGGTGTTTGTTTTCTAAACAAACTACGTTAGAAAGTTAATCTACTAAATTGTACATCTTGAACAGCCTTATTCGTAAGAAAGCAACTCATTTGCAGAACAGAACAGCCTTATTTCACACAGTACTGTGTTCGGCAATGAAGGCGTTTGTTTTCTAAACAAACTACGTTAGAAATGTGGTTAATCTACTAAATTGTACATCTTGTTAGATTACACAAACTAGGAAAGTTTGATCTTGCTGCACTGAAGACTCTTCGTAAGAAAGCAACTCATTTGCAGAACAGAACAGCCTTATTTCACACAGTACTGTGTTCGGCAATGAAGGTGTTTGTTTTCTAAACAAACTACGTTAGAAATGTGGTTAATCTACTAAGTTGTACATCTTGTAAGATTACACAAACTAGGAAAGTTTCATCTTGCTGCACTGAAGACTCTTCGTAAGAAAGCAACTCATTTGCAGAACAGAACAGCCTTATTTCACACAGTACTGTGTTCGCAATGAAGGTGTTTGTTTTCTAAACAAACTACGTTAGAAATGTGGTTAATCTACTAAATTGTACATCTTGTTAGATTACACAAACTAGGAAAGTTTGATCTTGCTGCACTGAAGACTCTTCGTAAGAAAGCAACTCATTTGCAGAACAGAACAGGCTTATTTCACACAGTACTGTGTTCGGCAATGAAGGTGTTTGTTTTCTAAACAAACTACGTTAGAAATGTGGTTAATCTACTAAATTGTACATCTTGTTAGATTACACAAACTAGGAAAGTTTGATCTTGCTGCACTGAAGACTCTTCGTAAGAAAGCCACTCATTTGCGGAACAGAACAGCCTTATTTCACACAGTACTGTGTTCGGCAATGAAGGCGTTTGTTTTCTAAACAAACTACGTTAGAAATGTGGTTAATCTACTAAATTGTACATCTTGTTAGATTACACAAACTAGGAAAGTTTGATCTTGCTGCACTGAAGACTCTTCGTAAGAAAGCAACTCATTTGCAGAACAGAACAGCCTTATTTCACACAGTACTGTGTTCGGCAATGAAGGCGTTTGTTTTCTAAACAAACTACGTTAGAAATGTGGTTAATCTACTAAATTGTACATCTTGTTAGATTACACAAACCAGGAAAGTTTGATCTTGCTGCACTGAAGACTCTTCGTAAGAAAGCAACTCATTTGCAGAACAGAACTGGCTTATTTCACACAGTACTGTGTTCGGCAATGAAGGTGTTTGTTTTCTAAACAAACTACGTTAGAAATGTGGTTAATCTACTAAATTGTACATCTTGTTAGATTACACAAACTAGGAAAGTTTGATCTTGCTGCACTGAAGACTCTTCGTAAGAAAGCCACTCATTTGCAGAACAGAACAGCCTTATTTCACACAGTACTGTGTTCGGCAATGAAGGTGTTTGTTTTCTAAACAAACTACGTTAGAAATGTGGTTAATCTACTAAATTGTACATCTTGTTAGATTACACAAACTAGGAAAGTTTGATCTTGCTGCACTGAAGACTCTTCGTAAGAAAGCAACTCATTTGCAGAACACAGAACAGCCTTATTTCACACAGTACTGTGTTCGGCAATGAAGGTGTTTGTTTTCTAAACAAACTACGTTAGAAATGTGGTTAATCTACTAAGTTGTACATCTTGTTAGATTACACAAACCAGGAAAGTTTGATCTTGCTGCACTGAAGACTCTTCGTAAGAAAGCAACTCATTTGCAGAACAGAACAGCCTTATTTCACACAGTACTGTGTTCGGCAATGAAGGTGTTTGTTTTCTAAACAAACTACGTTAGAAATGTGGTTAATCTACTAAATTGTACATCTTGTTAGATTACACAAACTAGGAAAGTTTGATCTTGCTGCACTGAAGACTCTTCGTAAGAAAGCAACTCATTTGCAGAACAGAACAGCCTTATTTCACACAGTACTGTGTTCGGCAATGAAGGTGTTTGTTTTCTAAACAAACTACGTTAGAAATGTGGTTAATCTACTAAATTGTACATCTTGTTAGATTACACAAACTAGGAAAGTTTGATCTTGCTGCACTGAAGACTCTTCGTAAGAAAGCCACTCATTTGCAGAACAGAACAGCCTTATTTCACACAGTACTGTGTTCGGCAATGAAGGCGTTTGTTTTCTAAACAAACTACGTTAGAAATGTGGTTAATCTACTAAATTGTACATCTTGTTAGATTACACAAACTAGGAAAGTTTGATCTTGCTGCACTGAAGACTCTTCGTAAGAAAGCAACTCATTTTTGCAGAACAGAACAGCCTTATTTCACACAGTACTGTGTTCGGCAATGAAGGCGTTTGTTTTCTAAACAAACTACGTTAGAAATGTGGTTAATCTACTAAATTGTACATCTTGTTAGATTACACAAACTAGGAAAGTTTGATCTTGCTGCACTGAAAGACTCTTCGTAAGAAAGCAACTCATTTGCAGAACAGAACAGCCTTATTTCACACAGTACTGTGTTCGGCAATGAAGGTGTTTGTTTTCTAAACAAACTACGTTAGAAATGTGGTTAATCTACTAAATTGTACATCTTGTTAGATTACACAAACTAGGAAAGTTTGATCTTGCTGCACTGAAGACTCTTCGTAAGAAAGCAACTCATTTGCAGAACAGAACAGCCTTATTTCACACAGTACTGTGTTCGGCAATGAAGGTGTTTGTTTTCTAAACAAACTACGTTAGAAATGTGGTTAATCTACTAAATTGTACATCTTGTTAGATTACACAAACTAGGAAAGTTTGATCTTGCTGCACTGAAGACTCTTCGTAAGAAAGCAACTCATTTGCAGAACAGAACAGCCTTATTTCACACAGTACTGTGTTCGGCAATGAAGGTGTTTGTTTTCTAAACAAACTACGTTAGAAATGTGGTTAATCTACTAAATTGTACATCTTGTTAGATTACACAAACTAGGAAAGTTTGATCTTGCTGCACTGAAGACTCTTCGTAAGAAAGCAACTCATTTGCAGAACAGAACAGCCTTATTTCACACAGTACTGTGTTCGGCAATGAAGGTGTTTGTTTTCTAAACAAACTACGTTAGAAATGTGGTTAATCTACTAAATTGTACATCTTGTTAGATTACACAAACTAGGAAAGTTTGATCTTGCTGCACTGAAGACTCTTCGTAAGAAAGCAACTCATTTGCAGAACAGAACAGCCTTATTTCACACAGTACTGTGTTCGGCAATGAAGGCGTTTGTTTTCTAAACAAACTACGTTAGAAATGTGGTTAATCTACTAAATTGTACATCTTGTTAGATTACACAAACTAGGAAAGTTTGATCTTGCTGCACTGAAGACTCTTCGTAAGAAAGCAACTCATTTGCAGAACAGAACAGCCTTATTTCACACAGTACTGTGTTCGGCAATGAAGGTGTTTGTTTTCTAAACAAACTACGTTAGAAATGTGGTTAATCTACTAAATTGTACATCTTGTTAGATTACACAAACTAGGAAAGTTTGATCTAGCTGCACTGAAGACTCTTTCGTAAGAAAGCCACTCATTTGGGGAACAGAACAGCCTTATTTCACACAGTACTGTGTTTGGCAATGAAGGCGTTTGTTTTCTAAACAAACTACGTTAGAAATGTGGTTAATCTACTAAATTGTACATCTTGTTAGATTACACAAACTAGGAAAGTTTGATCTTGCTGCACTGAAGACTCTTCGTAAGAAAGCAACTCATTTGCAGAACAGAACAGCCTTATTTCACACAGTACTGTGTTCGGCAATGAAGGCGTTTGTTTTCTAAACAAACTACGTTAGAAATGTGGTTAATCTACTAAAGTTGTACATCTTGTTAGATTACACAAACTAGGAAAGTTTGATCTTGCTGCACTGAAGACTCTTCGTAAGAAAGCAACTCATTTGCAGAACAGAAACAGCTTATTTCACACAGTACTGTGTTCGGCAATGAAGGTGTTTGTTTTCTAAACAAACTACGTTAGAAATGTGGTTAATCTACTAAATTGTACATCTTGTTAGATTACACAAACTAGGAAAGTTTGATCTTGCTGCACTGAAGACTCTTCGTAAGAAAGCCACTCATTTTTGGAACAGAACAGCCTTATTTCACACAGTACTGTGTGTTCGCAATGAAGGCGTTTGTTTTCTAAACAAACTACGTTAGAAATGTGGTTAATCTACTAAATTGTACATCTTGTTAGATTACACAAACTAGGAAAGTTTGATCTTGCTGCACTGAAGACTCTTCGTAAGAAAGCAACTCATTTGCAGAACAGAACAGCCTTATTTCACACAGTACTGTGTTCGGCAATGAAGGTGTTTGTTTTCTAAACAAACTACGTTAGAAATGTGGTTAATCTACTAAGTTGTACATCTTGTTAGATTACACAAACCAGGAAAGTTTGATCTTGCTGCACTGAAGACTCTTCGTAAGAAAGCAACTCATTTGCAGAACAGAACAGCCTTATTTCACACAGTACTGTGTTCGGCAATGAAGGTGTTTGTTTTCTAAACAAACTACGTTAGAAATGTGGTTAATCTACTAAATTGTACATCTTGTTAGATTACACAAACTAGGAAAGTTTGATCTTGCTGCACTGAAGACTCTTCGTAAGAAAGCAACTCATTTGCAGAACAGAACAGGCTTATTTCACACAGTACTGTGTTCGGCAATGAAGGTGTTTGTTTTCTAAACAAACTACGTTAGAAATGTGGTTAATCTACTAAATTGTACATCTTGTTAGATTACACAAACTAGGAAAGTTTGATCTTGCTGCACTGAAGACTCTTCGTAAGAAAGCCACTCATTTATGGAACAGAACAGCCTTATTTCACACTGTACTGTGTTCGGCAATGAAGGCGTTTGTTTTCTAAACAAACTACGTTAGAAATGTGGTTAATCTACTAAATTGTACATCTTGTTAGATTACACAAACTAGGAAAGTTTGATCTTGCTGCACTGAAGACTCTTCGTAAGAAAGCAACTCATTTTGCAGAACAGAACAGCCTTATTTCACACAGTACTGTGTTCGGCAATGAAGGCGTTTGTTTTCTAAACAAACTACGTTAGAAATGTGGTTAATCTACTAAGTTGTACATCTTGTTAGTTTACACAAACCAGGAAAGTTTGATCTTGCTGCACTGAAGACTCTTCGTAAGAAAGCAACTCATTTGCAGAACAGAACAGGCTGATTTCACACAGTACTGTGTTCGGCAATGAAGGTGTTTGTTTTCTAAACAAACTACGTTAGAAATGTGGTTAATCTACTAAGTTGTACATCTTGTTAGATTACACAAACTAGGAAAGTTTGATCTTGCTGCACTGAAGACTCTTCGTAAGAAAGCCACTCATTTGCGGAACAGAACAGCCTTATTTCACACAGTACTGTGTTCGGCAATGAAGGTGTTTGTTTTCTAAACAAACTACGTTAGAAATGTGGTTAATCTACTAAATTGTACATCTTGTTAGATTACACAAACTAGGAAAGTTTGATCTTGCTGCACTGAAGACTCTTCGTAAGAAAGCAACTCATTTGCAGAACAGAACAGCCTTATTTACACACACAGTACTGTGTTCGGCAATGAAGGTGTTTGTTTTCTAAACAAACTACGTTAGAAATGCGGTTAATCTACTAAGTTGTACATCTTGTTAGATTACACAAACCAGGAAAGTTTGATCTTGCTGCACTGAAGACTCTTCGTAAGAAAGCAACTCATTTGCAGAACAGAACAGCCTTATTTCACACAGTACTGTGTTCGGCAATGAAGGTGTTTGTTTTCTAAACAAACTACGTTAGAAATGTGGTTAATCTACTAAATTGTACATCTTGTTAGATTACACAAACTAGGAAAGTTTGATCTTGCTGCACTGAAGACTCTTCGTAAGAAAGCAACTCATTTGCAGAACAGAACTGGCTTATTTCACACAGTACTGTGTTCGGCAATGAAGGTGTTTGTTTTCTAAACAAACTACGTTAGAAATGTGGTTAATCTACTAAATTGTACATCTTGTTAGATTACACAAACTAGGAAAGTTTGATCTTGCTGCACTGAAGACTCTTCGTAAGAAAGCCACTCATTTGCAGAACAGAACAGCCTTATTTCACACAGTACTGTGTTCGGCAATGAAGGCGTTTGTTTTCTAAACAAACTACGTTAGAAATGTGGTTAATCTACTAAATTGTACATCTTGTTAGATTACACAAACTAGGAAAGTTTGATCTTGCTGCACTGAAGACTCTTCGTAAGAAAGCAACTCATTTGCAGAACAGAACAGCCTTATTTCACACAGTACTGTGTTCGGCAATGAAGGCGTTTGTTTTCTAAACAAACTACGTTAGAAATGTGGTTAATCTACTAAATTGTACATCTTGTTAGATTACACAAACTAGGAAAGTTTGATCTTGCTGCACTGAAGACTCTTCGTAAGAAAGCAACTCATTTGCAGAACAGAACAGGCTTATTTCACACAGTACTGTGTTCGGCAATGAAGGTGTTTGTTTTCTAAACAAACTACGTTAGAAATGTGGTTAATCTACTAAATTGTACATCTTGTTAGATTACACAAACTAGGAAAGTTTGATCTTGCTGCACTGAAGACTCTTCGTAAGAAAGCCACTCATTTGCAGAACAGAACAGCCTTATTTCACACAGTACTGTGTTCGGCAATGAAGGCGTTTGTTTTCTAAACAAACTACGTTAGAAATGTGGTTAATCTACTAAATTGTACATCTTGTTAGATTACACAAACTAGGAAAGTTTGATCTTGCTGCACTGAAGACTCTTCGTAAGAAAGCAACTCATTTGCAGAACAGAACAGCCTTATTTCACACAGTACTGTGTTCGGCAATGAAGGTGTTTGTTTTCTAAACAAACTACGTTAGAAATGTGGTTAATCTACTAAATTGTACATCTTGTTAGATTACACAAACTAGGAAAGTTTGATCTTGCTGCACTGAAGACTCTTCGTAAGAAAGCAACTCATTTGCAGAACAGAACAGCCTTATTTCACACAGTACTGTGTTCGGCAATGAAGGTGTTTGTTTTCTAAACAAACTACGTTAGAAATGTGGTTAATCTACTAAATTGTACATCTTGTTAGATTACACAAACTAGGAAAGTTTGATCTTGCTGCACTGAAGACTCTTCGTAAGAAAGCAACTCATTGGCAGAACAGTACTGGCTTATTTCACACAGTACTGTGTTCGGCAATGAAGGTGTTTGTTTTCTAAACAAACTACGTTAGAAATGTGGTTAATCTACTAAATTGTACATCTTGTTAGATTACACAAACTAGGAAAGTTTGATCTTGCTGCACTGAAGACTCTTTCGTAAGAAAGCCACTCATTTGCTGAACAGAACAGCCTTATTTCACACAGTACTGTGTTTGGCAATGAAGGCGTTTGTTTTCTAAACAAACTACGTTAGAAATGTGGTTAATCTACTAAATTGTACATCTTGTTAGATTACACAAACTAGGAAAGTTTGATCTTGCTGCACTGAAGACTCTTCGTAAGAAAGCAACTCATTTGCAGAACAGAACAGCCTTATTTCACACAGTACTGTGTTCGGCAATGAAGGCGTTTGTTTTCTAAACAAACTACGTTAGAAATGTGGTTAATCTACTAAATTGTACATCTTGTTAGATTACACAAACTAGGAAAGTTTGATCTTGCTGCACTGAAGACTCTTCGTAAGAAAGCCACTCATTTTTGCAGAACAGAACAGCCTTATTTCACACAGTACTGTGTTCGGCAATGAAGGTGTTTGTTTTCTAAACAAACTACGTTAGAAATGTGGTTAATCTACTAAATTGTACATCTTGTTAGATTACACAAACTAGGAAAGTTTGATCTTGCTGCACTGAAGACTCTTCGTAAGAAAGCAACTCATTTGCAGAACAGAACAGCCTTATTTCACACAGTACTGTGTTCGGCAATGAAGGTGTTTGTTTTCTAAACAAACTACGTTAGAAATGTGGTTAATCTACTAAGTTGTACATCTTGTTAGATTACACAAACTAGGAAAGTTTGATCTTGCTGCACTGAAGACTCTTCGTAAGAAAGCAACTCATTTGCAGAACAGAACAGCCTTATTTCACACAGTACTGTGTTCGGCAATGAAGGTGTTTGTTTTCTAAACAAACTACGTTAGAAATGTGGTTAATCTACTAAATTGTACATCTTGTTAGATTACACAAACTAGGAAAGTTTGATCTTGCTGCACTGAAGACTCTTCGTAAGAAAGCAACTCATTTGCAGAACAGAACAGCCTTATTTCACACAGTACTGTGTTCGGCAATGAAGGCGTTTGTTTTCTAAACAAACTACGTTAGAAATGTGGTTAATCTACTAAATTGTACATCTTGTTAGATTACACAAACTAGGAAAGTTTGATCTTGCTGCACTGAAGACTCTTCGTAAAGAAAGCAACTCATTTGCAGAACAGAACAGCCTTATTTCACACAGTACTGTGTTCGGCAATGAAGGCGTTTGTTTTCTAAACAAACTACGTTAGAAATGTGGTTAATCTACTAAATTGTACATCTTGTTAGATTACACAAACTAGGAAAGTTTGATCTTGCTGCACTGAAGACTCTTCGTAAGAAAGCAACTCATTTGCAGAACAGAACAGCCTTATTTCACACAGTACTGTGTTCGGCAATGAAGGTGTTTGTTTTCTAAACAAACTACGTTAGAAATGTGGTTAATCTACTAAATTGTACATCTTGTTAGATTACACAAACTAGGAAAGTTTGATCTTGCTGCACTGAAGACTCTTCGTAAGAAAGCCACTCATTTTTGGGAACAGAACAGCCTTATTTCACACAGTACTGTGTTCGGCAATGAAGGCGTTTGTTTTCTAAACAAACTACGTTAGAAATGTGGTTAATCTACTAAATTGTACATCTTGTTAGATTACACAAACTAGGAAAGTTTGATCTTGCTGCACTGAAGACTCTTCGTAAGAAAGCAACTCATTTGCAGAACAGAACAGCCTTATTTCACACAGTACTGTGTTCGGCAATGAAGGCGTTTGTTTTCTAAACAAACTACGTTAGAAATGTGGTTAATATACTAAATTGTACATCTTGTTAGATTACACAAACCAGGAAAGTTTGATCTTGCTGCACTGAAGACTCTTCGTAAGAAAGCAACTCTTTTGCAGAACAGAACAGCCTTATTTCACACAGTACTGTGTTCGGCAATGAAGGTGTTTGTTTTCTAAACAAACTACGTTAGAAATGTGATTAATCTACTAAATTGTACATCTTGTTAGATTACACAAACTAGGAAAGATTGATCTTGCTGCACTGAAGACTCTTCGTAAGAAAGCAACTCATTTTGGGAACAGAACAGCCTTATTTCACACAGTACTGTGTTCGGCAATGAAGGCGTTTGTTTTCTAAACAAACTACGTTAGAAATGTGGTTAATCTACTAAATTGTACATCTTGTTAGATTACACAAACTAGGAAAGTTTGATCTTGCTGCACTGAAGACTCTTCGTAAGAAAGCAACTCATTTGCAGAACAGAACAGCCTTATTTCACACAGTACTGTGTTCGGCAATGAAGGCGTTTGTTTTCTAAACAAACTACGTTAGAAATGTGGTTAATCTACTAAATTGTACATCTTGTTAGATTACACAAACCAGGAAAGTTTGATCTTGCTGCACTGAAGACTCTTCGTAAGAAAGAAAGCAACTCATTTGCAGAACAGAACAGCCTTATTTCACACAGTACTGTGTTCGGCAATGAAGGTGTTTGTTTTCTAAACAAACTACGTTAGAAATGTGGTTAATCTACTAAATTGTACATCTTGTTAGATTACCCAAACTAGGAAAGTTTGTTCTTGCTGCACTGAAGACTCTTCGTAAGAAAGCAACTCATTTGCAGAACAGAACAGCCTTATTTCACACAGTACTGTGTTCGGCAATGAAGGTGTTTGTTTTCTAAACAAACTACGTTAGAAATGTGGTTAATCTACTAAGTTGTACATCTTGTTAGATTACACAAACTAGGAAAGTTTGATCTTGCTGCACTGAAGACTCTTCGTAAGAAAGCCACTCATTTGCTGAACAGAACAGCCTTATTTCACACAGTACTGTGTTCGGCAATGAAGGCGTTTGTTTTCTAAACAAACTACGTTAGAAATGTGGTTAATCTACTAAATTGTACATCTTGTTAGATTACACAAACTAGGAAAGTTTGATCTTGCTGCACTGAAGACTCTTCGTAAGAAAGCAACTCATTTGCAGAACAGAACAGCCTTATTTCACACAGTACTGTGTTTCGCAATGAAGGCGTTTGTTTTCTAAACAAACTACGTTAGAAATGTGGTTAATCTACTAAGTTGTACATCTTGTAAGATTACACAAACCAGGAAAGTTTGATCTTGCTGCACTGAAGACTCTTCGTAAGAAAGCAACTCATTTGCAGAACAGAACAGCCTTATTTCACACAGTACTGTGTTCGGCAATGAAGGTGTTTGTTTTCTAAACAAACTACGTTAGAAATGTGGTTAATCTACTAAATTGTACATCTTGTTAGATTACACAAACTAGGAAAGTTTGATCTTGCTGCACTGAAGACTCTTCGTAAGAAAGCCACTCATTTCATGGAACAGAACAGCCTTATTTCACACAGTACTGTGTTCGGCAATGAAGGCGTTTGTTTTCTAAACAAACTACGTTAGAAATGTGGTTAATCTACTAAATTGTACATCTTGTTAGATTACACAAACTAGGAAAGTTTGATCTTGCTGCACTGAAGACTCTTCGTAAGAAAGCAACTCATTTCCAGAACAGAACAGCCTTATTTCACACAGTACTGTGTTCGGCAATGAAGGTGTTTGTTTTCTAAACAAACTACGTTAGAAATGTGGTTAATCTACTAAATTGTACATCTTGTTAGATTACACAAACTAGGAAAGTTTGATCTTGCTGCACTGAAGACTCTTCGTAAGAAAGCAACTCATTTGCAGAACAGAACAGCCTTATTTCACACAGTACTGTGTTCGGCAATGAAGGCGTTTGTTTTCTAAACAAACTACGTTAGAAATGTGGTTAATCTACTAAATTGTACATCTTGTTAGATTACACAAACTAGGAAGTTTGATCTTGCTGCACTGAAGACTCTTCGTAAGAAAGCAACTCATTTGCGGAACAGAACAGCCTTATTTCACACAGTACTGTGTTCGGCAATGAAGGCGTTTGTTTTCTAAACAAACTACGTTAGAAATGTGGTTAATCTACTAAGTTGTACATCTTGTTAGATTACACAAACTAGGAAAGTTTGATCTTGCTGCACTGAAGACTCTTCGTAAGAAAGCAACTCATTTGCAGAACAGAACAGCCTTATTTCACACAGTACTGTGTTCGGCAATGAAGGTGTTTGTTTTCTAAACAAACTACGTTAGAAATGTGGTTAATCTACTAAATTGTACATCTTGTTAGATTACACAAACTAGGAAAGTTTGATCTTGCTGCACTGAAGACTCTTCGTAAGAAAGCCACTCATTTTGGAACAGAACAGCCTTATTTCACACAGTACTGTGTTCGGCAATGAAGGCGTTTGTTTTCTAAACAAACTACGTTAGAAATGTGGTTAATCTACTAAATTGTACATCTTGTTAGATTACACAAACTAGGAAAGTTTGATCTTGCTGCACTGAAGACTCTTCGTAAGAAAGCAACTCATTTGCAGAACAGAACAGCCTTATTTCACACAGTACTGTGTTCGGCAATGAAGGTGTTTGTTTTCTAAACAAACTACGTTAGAAATGTGGTTAATCTACTAAGTTGTACATCTTGTTAGATTACACAAACCAGGAAAGTTTGATCTTGCTGCACTGAAGACTCTTCGTAAGAAAGCAACTCATTTGCAGAACAGAACAGCCTTATTTCACACAGTACTGTGTTCGGCAATGAAGGTGTTTGTTTTCTAAACAAACTACGTTAGAAATGTGGTTAATCTACTAAATTGTACATCTTGTTAGATTACACAAACTAGGAAAGTTTGATCTTGCTGCACTGAAGACTCTTCGTAAGAAAGCAACTCATTTGCAGAACAGAACAGCCTTATTTCACACAGTACTGTGTTCGGCAATGAAGGCGTTTGTTTTCTAAACAAACTACGTTAGAAATGTGGTTAATCTACTAAATTGTACATCTTGTTAGATTACACAAACCAGGAAAGTTTGATCTTGCTGCACTGAAGACTCTTCGTAAGAAAGCAACTCATTTGCAGAACAGAACAGCCTTATTTCACACAGTACTGTGTTCGGCAATGAAGGCGTTTGTTTTCTAAACAAACTACGTTAGAAATGTGGTGAATCTACTAAGTTGTACATCTTGTTAGATTACACAAACCAGGAAAGTTTGATCTTGCTGCACTGAAGACTCTTCGTAAGAAAGCAACTCATTTTCCAGGAACAGAACAGCCTTATTTCACACAGTACTGTGTTCGGCAATGAAGGTGTTTGTTTTCTAAACAAACTACGTTAGAAATGTGGTTAATCTACTAAATTGTACATCTTGTTAGATTACACAAACTAGGAAAGTTTGATCTTGCTGCACTGAAGACTCTTCGTAAGAAAGCCACTCATTTGCAGAACAGAACAGCCTTATTTCACACAGTACTGTGTTCGGCAATGAAGGTGTTTGTTTTCTAAACAAACTACGTTAGAAATGTGGTTAATCTACTAAGTTGTACATCTTGTTAGATTACAAAACCAGGAAAGTTTGATCTTGCTGCACTGAAGACTCTTCGTAAGAAAGCAACTCATTTGCAGAACAGAACAGCCTTATTTCACACAGTACTGTGTTCGGCAATGAAGGTGTTTGTTTTCTAAACAAACTACGTTAGAAATGTGGTTAATCTACTAAATTGTACATCTTGTTAGATTACACAAACTAGGAAAGTTTGATCTTGCTGCACTGAAGACTCTTCGTAAGAAAGCAACTCATTTGCAGAACAGAACAGCCTTATTTCACACAGTACTGTGTTCGGCAATGAAGGCGTTTGTTTTCTAAACAAACTACGTTAGAAATGTGGTTAATCTACTAAATTGTACATCTTGTTAGATTACACAAACTAGGAAAGTTTGATCTTGCTGCACTGAAGACTCTTCGTAAGAAAGCAACTCATTTGCAGAACAGAACAGCCTTATTTCACACAGTACTGTGTTCGGCAATGAAGGTGTTTGTTTTCTAAACAAACTACGTTAGAAATGTGGTTAATCTACTAAATTGTACATCTTGTTAGATTACACAAACTAGGAAAGTTTGATCTTGCTGCACTGAAGACTCTTCGTAAGAAAGCCACTCATTTGCGGAACAGAACAGCCTTATTTCACACAGTACTGTGTTCGGCAATGAAGGCGTTTGTTTTCTAAACAAACTACGTTAGAAATGTGGTTAATCTACTAAATTGTACATCTTGTTAGATTACACAAACTAGGAAAGTTTGATCTTGCTGCACTGAAGACTCTTTGTAAGAAAGCAACTCATTTGCAGAACAGAACAGCCTTATTTCACACAGTACTGTGTTCGGCAATGAAGGCGTTTTTTCTAAACAAACTACGTTAGAAATGTGGTTAATCTACTAAGTTGTACATCTTGTTAGATTACACAAACCAGGAAAGTTTGATCTTGCTGCACTGAAGACTCTTCGTAAGAAAGCAACTCATTTGCAGAACAGAACAGCCTTATTTCACACAGTACTGTGTTCGGCAATGAAGGTGTTTGTTTTCTAAACAAACTACGTTAGAAATGTGGTTAATCTACTAAATTGTACACCTTGTTAGATTACACAAACTAGGAAAGTTTGATCTTGCTGCACTGAAGACTCTTCGTAAGAAAGCCACTCATTTGCGGAACAGAACAGCCTTATTTCACACAGTACTGTGTTCGGCAATGAAGGCGTTTGTTTTCTAAACAAACTACGTTAGAAATGTGGTTAATCTACTAAATTGTACATCTTGTTAGATTACACAAACTAGGAAAGTTTGATCTTGCTGCACTGAAGACTCTTCGTAAGAAAGCAACTCATTTGGGAACAGAACAGCCTTATTTCACACAGTACTGTGTTCGGCAATGAAGGTGTTTGTTTTCTAAACAAACTACGTTAGAAATGTGGTTAATCTACTAAATTGTACATCTTGTTAGATTACACAAACTAGGAAAGTTTGATCTTGCTGCACTGAAGACTCTTCGTAAGAAAGCAACTCATTTGCAGAACAGAACAGCCTTATTTCACACAGTACTGTGTTCGGCAATGAAGGTGTTTGTTTTCTAAACAAACTACGTTAGAAATGTGGTTAATCTACTAAATTGTACATCTTGTTAGATTACACAAACTAGGAAAGTTTGATCTTGCTGCACTGAAGACTCTTCGTAAGAAAAGCAACTCATTTGCAGAACAGAACAGCCTTATTTCACACAGTACTGTGTTCGGCAATGAAGGTGTTTGTTTTCTAAACAAACTACGTTAGAAATGTGGTTAATCTACTAAATTGTACATCTTGTTAGATTACACAAACTAGGAAAGTTTGATCTTGCTGCACGAAGAAGACTCTTCGTAAGAAAGCCACTCATTTGCAGAACAGAACAGCCTTATTTCACACAGTACTGTGTTTGGCAATGAAGGCGTTTGTTTTCTAAACAAACTACGTTAGAAATGTGGTTAATCTACTAAGTTGTACATCTTGTTAGATTACACAAACTAGGAAAGTTTGATCTTGCTGCACTGAAGACTCTTCGTAAGAAAGCAACTCATTTGCAGAACAGAACAGCCTTATTTCACACAGTACTGTGTTCGGCAATGAAGGCGTTTGTTTTCTAAACAAACTACGTTAGAAATGTGGTTAATCTACTAAATTGTACACATCTTGTTAGATTACACAAACTAGGAAAGTTTGATCTTGCTGCACTGAAGACTCTTCGTAAGAAAGCCACTCATTTGCAGAACAGAACAGCCTTATTTCACACAGTACTGTGTTCGGCAATGAAGGTGTTTGTTTTCTAAACAAACTACGTTAGAAATGTGGTTAATCTACTAAGTTGTACATCTTGTTAGATTACACAAACTAGGAAAGTTTGATCTTGCTGCACTGAAGACTCTTCGTAAGAAAGCAACTCATTTGCAGAACAGAACAGCCTTATTTCACACAGTACTGTGTTCGGCAATGAAGGTGTTTGTTTTCTAAACAAACTACGTTAGAAATGTGGTTAATCTACTAAATTGTACATCTTGTTAGATTACACAAACTAGGAAAGTTTGATCTTGCTGCACTGAAGACTCTTCGTGAAGAAAGCAACTCATTTGCAGAACAGAACAGCCTTATTTCACACAGTACTGTGTTCGGCAATGAAGGCGTTTGTTTTCTAAACAAACTACGTTAGAAATGTGGTTAATCTACTAAATTGTACATCTTGTTAGATTACACAAACTAGGAAAGTTTGATCTTGCTGCACTGAAGACTCTTCGTAAGAAAGCAACTCATTTGCAGAACAGAACAGCCTTATTTCACACAGTACTGTGTTCGGCAATGAAGGTGTTTGTTTTCTAAACAAACTACGTTAGAAATGTGGTTAATCTACTAAATTGTACATCTTGTTAGATTACACAAACTAGGAAAGTTTGATCTTGCTGCACTGAAGACTCTTCGTAAGAAAGCAACTCATTTTGCAGAACAGAACAGCCTTATTTCACACAGTACTGTGTTCGGCAATGAAGGCGTTTGTTTTCTAAACAAACTACGTTAGAAATGTGGTTAATCTACTAAATTGTACATCTTGTTAGATTACACAAACTAGGAAAGTTTGATCTTGCTGCACTGAAGACTCTTTGTAAGAAAGCAACTCATTTGCAGAACAGAACAGCCTTATTTCACACAGTACTGTGTTCGGCAATGAAGGCGTTTGTTTTCTAAACAAACTACGTTAGAAATGTGGTTAATCTACTAAATTGTACATCTTGTTAGATTACACAAACCAGGAAAGTTTGATCTTGCTGCACTGAAGACTCTTCGTAAGAAAGCAACTCATTTGCAGAACAGAACAGGCTTATTTCACACAGTAGTACTGTGTTCGGCAATGAAGGTGTTTGTTTTCTAAACAAACTACGTTAGAAATGTGGTTAATCTACTAAATTGTACATCTTGTTAGATTACACAAACTAGGAAAGTTTGATCTTGCTGCACTGAAGACTCTTCGTAAGAAAGCCACTCATTTGGGAACAGAACAGCCTTATTTCACACAGTACTGTGTTCGGCAATGAAGGCGTTTGTTTTCTAAACAAACTACGTTAGAAATGTGGTTAATCTACTAAATTGTACATCTTGTTAGATTACACAAACTAGGAAAGTTTGATCTTGCTGCACTGAAGACTCTTCGTAAGAAAGCAACTCATTTGCAGAACAGAACAGCCTTATTTCACACAGTACTGTGTTCGGCAATGAAGGTGTTTGTTTTCTAAACAAACTACGTTAGAAATGTGGTTAATCTACTAAATTGTACATCTTGTTAGATTACACAAACTAGGAAAGTTTGATCTTGCTGCACTGAAGACTCTTCGTAAGAAAGCCACTCATTTGCAGAACAGAACAGCCTTATTTCACACAGTACTGTGTTCGGCAATGAAGGCGTTTGTTTTCTAAACAAACTACGTTAGAAATGTGGTTAATCTACTAAATTGTACATCTTGTTAGATTACACAAACTAGGAAAGTTTGATCTTGCTGCACTGAAGACTCTTCGTAAGAAAGCAACTCATTTGCAGAACAGAACAGCCTTATTTCACACAGTACTGTGTTCGGCAATGAAGGTGTTTGTTTTCTAAACAAACTACGTTAGAAATGTGGTTAATCTACTAAATTGTACATCTTGTTAGATTACACAAACTAGGAAAGTTTGATCTTGCTGCACTGAAGACTCTTCGTAAGAAAGCAACTCATTTGCTGAACAGAACAGCCTTATTTCACACAGTACTGTGTTTGGCAATGAAGGCGTTTGTTTTCTAAACAAACTACGTTAGAAATGTGGTTAATCTACTAAGTTGTACATCTTGTTAGATTTTACACAAACTAGGAAAGTTTGATCTTGCTGCACTGAAGACTCTTCGTAAGAAAGCAACTCATTTTTGCAGAACAGAACAGCCTTATTTCACACAGTACTGTGTTCGGCAATGAAGGCGTTTGTTTTCTAAACAAACTACGTTAGAAATGTGGTTAATCTACTAAATTGTACATCTTGTTAGATTACACAAACTAGGAAAGTTTGATCTTGCTGCACTGAAGACTCTTCGTAAGAAAGCCACTCATTTGCAGAATAGAACAGCCTTATTTCACACAGTACTTTGTTCGGCAATGAAGGTGTTTGTTTTCTAAACAAACTACGTTAGAAATGTGGTTAATCTACTAAATTGTACATCTTGTTAGATTACACAAACTAGGAAAGTTTGATCTTGCTGCACTGAAGACTCTTCGTAAGAAAGCAACTCATTTGGGAACAGAACAGCCTTATTTCACACAGTACTGTGTTCGGCAATGAAGGCGTTTGTTTTCTAAACAAACTACGTTAGAAATGTGGTTAATCTACTAAGTTGTACATCTTGTTAGATTACACAAACCAGGAAAGTTTGATCTTGCTGCACTGAAGACTCTTCGTAAGAAAGCAACTCATTTGCAGAACAGAACTGGCTTATTTCACACAGTACTGTGTTCGGCAATGAAGGTGTTTGTTTTCTAAACAAACTACGTTAGAAATGTGGTTAATCTACTAAATTGTACATCTTGTTAGATTACACAAACTAGGAAAGTTTGATCTTGCTGCACTGAAGACTCTTCGTAAGAAAGCCACTCATTTGCGGAACAGAACAGCCTTATTTCACACAGTACTGTGTTCGGCAATGAAGGCGTTTGTTTTCTAAACAAACTACGTTAGAAATGTGATTAATCTACTAAGTTGTACATCTTGTTAGATTACGCAAACTAGGAAAGTTTGATCTTGCTGCACTGAAGACTCTTCGTAAGAAAGCAACTCTTTTGCAGAACAGAACAGCCTTATTTCACACAGTACTGTGTTTGGCAATGAAGGCGTTTGTTTTCTAAACAAACTACGTTAGAAATGTGGTTAATCTACTAAGTTGTACATCTTGTTAGATTACACAAACCAGGAAAGTTTGATCTTGCTGCACTGAAGACTCTTCGTAAGAAAGCAACTCATTTGCAGAACAGAACTGGCTTATTTCACACAGTACTGTGTTCGGCAATGAAGGTGTTTGTTTTCTAAACAAACTACGTTAGAAATGTGGTTAATCTACTAAATTGTACATCTTGTTAGATTACACAAACTAGGAAAGTTTGATCTTGCTGCACTGAAGACTCTTCGTAAGAAAGCCACTCATTTATGGAACAGAACAGCCTTATTTCACACAGTACTGTGTTTGGCAATGAAGGCGTTTGTTTTCTAAACAAACTACGTTAGAAATGTGGTTAATCTACTAAATTGTACATCTTGTTAGATTACACAAACTAGGAAAGTTTGATCTTGCTGCACTGAAGACTCTTCGTAAGAAAGCAACTCATTTGCAGAACAGAACAGCCTTATTTCACACAGTACTGTGTTCGGCAATGAAGGCGTTTGTTTTCTAAACAAACTACGTTAGAAATGTGGTTAATCTACTAAATTGTACATCTTGTAGATTACACAAACCAGGAAAGTTTGATCTTGCTGCACTGAAGACTCTTCGTAAAGAAAGCAACTCATTTGCAGAACAGAACTGGCTTATTTCACACAGTACTGTGTTCGGCAATGAAGGTGTTTGTTTTCTAAACAAACTACGTTAGAAATGTGGTTAATCTACTAAATTGTACATCTTGTTAGATTACACAAACTAGGAAAGTTTGATCTTGCTGCACTGAAGACTCTTCGTAAGAAAGCAACTCATTTGGGAACAGAACAGCCTTATTTCACACAGTACTGTGTTCGGCAATGAAGGCGTTTGTTTTCTAAACAAACTACGTTAGAAATGTGGTTAATCTACTAAATTGTACATCTTGTTAGATTACACAAACTAGGAAAGATTGATCTTGCTGCACTGAAGACTCTTCGTAAGAAAGCAACTCATTTGCAGAACAGAACAGCCTTATTTCACACAGTACTGTGTTCGGCAATGAAGGTGTTTGTTTTCTAAACAAACTACGTTAGAAATGTGGTTAATCTACTAAATTGTACATCTTGTTAGATTACACAAACCAGGAAAGTTTGATCTTGCTGCACTGAAGACTCTTCGTAAGAAAGCAACTCTTTTGCAGAACAGAACAGCCTTATTTCACACAGTACTGTGTTCGGCAATGAAGGCGTTTGTTTTCTAAACAAACTACGTTAGAAATGTGGTTAATCTACTAAATTGTACATCTTGTTAGATTACACAAACTAGGAAAGTTTGATCTTGCTGCACTGAAGACTCTTCGTAAGAAAGCAACTCATTTCAGAACAGAACAGCCTTATTTCACACAGTACTGTGTTCGGCAATGAAGGTGTTTGTTTTCTAAACAAACTACGTTAGAAATGTGGTTAATCTACTAAATTGTACATCTTGTTAGATTACACAAACTAGGAAAGTTTGATCTTGCTGCACTGAAGACTCTTCGTAAGAAAGCCACTCATTTGCTGAACAGAACAGCCTTATTTCACACAGTACTGTGTTCGGCAATGAAGGCGTTTGTTTTCTAAACAAACTACGTTAGAAATGTGGTTAATCTACTAAATTGTACATCTTGTTAGATTACACAAACTAGGAAAGTTTGATCTTGCTGCACTGAAGACTCTTCGTAAGAAAGCAACTCTTTTGCAGAACAGAACAGCCTTATTTCACACAGTACTGTGTTTGGCAATGAAGGCGTTTGTTTTCTAAACAAACTACGTTAGAAATGTGGTTAATCTACTAAATTGTACATCTTGTTAGATTACACAAACCAGGAAAGTTTGATCTTGCTGCACTGAAGACTCTTCGTAAGAAAGCAACTCATTTGCAGAACAGAACAGCCTTATTTCACACAGTACTGTGTTCGGCAATGAAGGTGTTTGTTTTCTAAACAAACTACGTTAGAAATGTGGTTAATCTACTAAATTGTACATCTTGTTAGATTACACAAACTAGGAAAGTTTGATCTTGCTGCACTGAAGACTCTTCGTAAGAAAGCCACTCATTTTATGGAACAGAACAGCCTTATTTCACACAGTACTGTGTTTGGCAATGAAGGCGTTTGTTTTCTAAACAAACTACGTTAGAAATGTGGTTAATCTACTAAATTGTACATCTTGTTAGATTACACAAACTAGGAAAGTTTGATCTTGCTGCACTGAAGACTCTTCGTAAGAAAGCAACTCATTTCAGAACAGAACAGCCTTATTTTTCACACAGTACTGTGTTCGGCAATGAAGGTGTTTGTTTTCTAAACAAACTACGTTAGAAATGTGGTTAATCTACTAAATTGTACATCTTGTTAGATTACACAAACTAGGAAAGTTTGATCTTGCTGCACTGAAGACTCTTCGTAAGAAAGCAACTCATTTTGGAACAGAACAGCCTTATTTCACACAGTACTGTGTTCGGCAATGAAGCGTTTGTTTTCTAAACAAACTACGTTAGAAATGTGGTTAATCTACTAAATTGTACATCTTGTTAGATTACACAAACTAGGAAAGTTTGATCTTGCTGCACTGAAGACTCTTCGTAAGAAAGCAACTCATTTTGGGAACAGAACAGCCTTATTTCACACAGTACTGTGTTCGGCAATGAAGGCGTTTGTTTTCTAAACAAACTACGTTAGAAATGTGGTTAATCTACTAAGTTGTACATCTTGTTAGATTACACAAACTAGGAAAGTTTGATCTTGCTGCACTGAAGACTCTTCGTAAGAAAGCAACTCATTTGCAGAACAGAACAGCCTTATTTCACACAGTACTGTGTTCGCAATGAAGGTGTTTGTTTTCTAAACAAACTACGTTAGAAATGTGGTTAATCTACTAAATTGTACATCTTGTTAGATTACACAAACTAGGAAAGTTTGATCTTGCTGCACTGAAGACTCTTCGTAAGAAAGCCACTCATTTTGGAACAGAACAGCCTTATTTCACACAGTACTGTGTTCGGCAATGAAGGCGTTTGTTTTCTAAACAAACTACGTTAGAAATGTGGTTAATCTACTAAATTGTACATCTTGTTAGATTACACAAACTAGGAAAGTTTGATCTTGCTGCACTGAAGACTCTTCGTAAGAAAGCAACTCATTTGCAGAACAGAACTGGCTTATTTCACACAGTACTGTGTTCGGCAATGAAGGTGTTTGTTTTCTAAACAAACTACGTTAGAAATGTGGTTAATCTACTAAATTGTACATCTTGTTAGATTACACAAACTAGGAAAGTTTGATCTAGCTGCACTGAAGACTCTTCGTAAGAAAGCCACTCATTTATGGAACAGAACAGCCTTATTTCACACAGTACTGTGTTTGGCAATGAAGGCGTTTGTTTTCTAAACAAACTACGTTAGAAATGTGGTTAATCTACTAAATTGTACATCTTGTTAGATTACACAAACTAGGAAAGTTTGATCTTGCTGCACTGAAGACTCTTCGTAAGAAAGCAACTCATTTGCAGAACAGAACAGCCTTATTTCACACAGTACTGTGTTCGGCAATGAAGGCGTTTGTTTTCTAAACAAACTACGTTAGAAATGTGGTTAATCTACTAAGTTGTACATCTTGTTAGATTACACAAACCAGGAAAGTTTGATCTTGCTGCACTGAAGACTCTTCGTAAGAAAGCAACTCATTTGCAGAACAGAACAGGCTTATTTCACACAGTACTGTGTTCGGCAATGAAGGTGTTTGTTTTCTAAACAAACTACGTTAGAAATGTGGTTAATCTACTAAATTGTACATCTTGTTAGATTACACAAACTAGGAAAGTTTGATCTTGCTGCACTGAAGACTCTTCGTAAGAAAGCCACTCATTTGGGGAACAGAACAGCCTTATTTCACACAGTACTGTGTTCGGCAATGAAGGCGTTTGTTTTCTAAACAAACTACGTTAGAAATGTGGTTAATCTACTAAATTGTACATCTTGTTAGATTAAACAAACTAGGAAAGTTTGATCTTGCTGCACTGAAGACTCTTCGTAAGAAAGCAACTCATTTGGGGAACAGAACAGCCTTATTTCACACAGTACTGTGTTCGGCAATGAAGGTGTTTGTTTTCTAAACAAACTACGTTAGAAATGTGGTTAATCTACTAAGTTGTACATCTTGTTAGATTACACAAACTAGGAAAGTTTGATCTTGCTGCACTGAAGACTCTTCGTAAGAAAGCCACTCATTTGCGGAACAGAACAGCCTTATTTCACACAGTACTGTGTTCGGCAATGAAGGTGTTTGTTTTCTAAACAAACTACGTTAGAAATGTGGTTAATCTACTAAATTGTACATCTTGTTAGATTACACAAACTAGGAAAGTTTGATCTTGCTGCACTGAAGACTCTTCGTAAGAAAGCAACTCATTTCCAGAACAGAACTGGCTTATTTCACACAGTACTGTGTTCGGCAATGAAGGTGTTTGTTTTCTAAACAAACTACGTTAGAAATGTGGTTAATCTACTAAATTGTACATCTTGTTAGATTACACAAACTAGGAAAGTTTGATCTTGCTGCACTGAAGACTCTTCGTAAGAAAGCAACTCATTTGCAGAACAGAACAGCCTTATTTCACACAGTACTGTGTTCGGCAATGAAGGCGTTTGTTTTCTAAACAAACTACGTTAGAAATGTGGTTAATCTACTAAATTGTACATCTTGTTAGATTACACAAACTAGGAAAGTTTGATCTTGCTGCACTGAAGACTCTTCGTAAGAAAGCAACTCATTTGCAGAACAGAACAGCCTTATTTCACACAGTACTGTGTTTGGCAATGAAGGCGTTTGTTTTCTAAACAAACTACGTTAGAAATGTGGTTAATCTACTAAATTGTACATCTTGTTAGATTACACAAACCAGGAAAGTTTGATCTTGCTGCACTGAAGACTCTTCGTAAGAAAGCAACTCTTTTGCAGAACAGAACAGCCTTATTTCACACAGTACTGTGTTCGGCAATGAAGGTGTTTGTTTTCTAAACAAACTACGTTAGAAATGTGGTTAATCTACTAAATTGTACATCTTGTTAGATTACACAAACTAGGAAAGTTTGATCTTGCTGCACTGAAGACTCTTCGTAAGAAAGCCACTCATTTGGGGAACAGAACAGCCTTATTTCACACAGTACTGTGTTCGGCAATGAAGGCGTTTGTTTTCTAAACAAACTACGTTAGAAATGTGGTTAATCTACTAAATTGTACATCTTGTTAGATTACACAAACTAGGAAAGTTTGATCTTGCTGCACTGAAGACTCTTCGTAAGAAAGCAACTCATTTGCAGAACAGAACAGCCTTATTTCACACAGTACTGTGTTCGGCAATGAAGGTGTTTGTTTTCTAAACAAACTACGTTAGAAATGTGGTTAATCTACTAAATTGTACATCTTGTTAGATTACACAAACTAGGAAAGTTTGATCTTGCTGCACTGAAGACTCTTCGTAAGAAAGCCACTCATTTGCAGAACAGAACAGCCTTATTTCACACAGTACTGTGTTCGGCAATGAAGGCGTTTGTTTTCTAAACAAACTACGTTAGAAATGTGGTTAATCTACTAAGTTGTACATCTTGTTAGATTACACAAACTAGGAAAGTTTCATCTAGCTGCACTGAAGACTCTTCGTAAGAAAGCAACTCATTTGCAGAACAGAACAGCCTTATTTCACACAGTACTGTGTTCGGCAATGAAGGTGTTTGTTTTCTAAACAAACTACGTTAGAAATGTGGTTAATCTACTAAATTGTACATCTTGTTAGATTACACAAACTAGGAAAGTTTGATCTTGCTGCACTGAAGACTCTTCGTAAGAAAGCAACTCATTTGCATGGAACAGAACAGCCTTATTTCACACAGTACTGTGTTCGGCAATGAAGGCGTTTGTTTTCTAAACAAACTACGTTAGAAATGTGGTTAATCTACTAAATTGTACATCTTGTTAGATTACACAAACTAGGAAAGTTTGATCTTGCTGCACTGAAGACTCTTCGTAAGAAAGCAACTCATTTGGGGAACAGAACAGCCTTATTTCACACAGTACTGTGTTCGGCAATGAAGGTGTTTGTTTTCTAAACAAACTACGTTAGAAATGTGGTTAATCTACTAAGTTGTACATCTTGTTAGATTACACAAACCAGGAAAGTTTGATCTTGCTGCACTGAAGACTCTTCGTAAGAAAGCAACTCATTTCAGAACAGAACTGGCCTTATTTCACACAGTACTGTGTTCGGCAATGAAGGTGTTTGTTTTCTAAACAAACTACGTTAGAAATGTGGTTAATCTACTAAATTGTACATCTTGTTAGATTACACAAACTAGGAAAGTTTGATCTTGCTGCACTGAAGACTCTTCGTAAGAAAGCAACTCATTTGCAGAACAGAACAGCCTTATTTCACACAGTACTGTGTTCGGCAATGAAGGCGTTTGTTTTCTAAACAAACTACGTTAGAAATGTGGTTAATCTACTAAATTGTACATCTTGTTAGATTACACAAACTAGGAAAGTTTGATCTTGCTGCACTGAAGACTCTTCGTAAGAAAGCAACTCATTTGCAGAACAGAACAGCCTTATTTCACACAGTACTGTGTTTCGGCAATGAAGGTGTTTGTTTTCTAAACAAACTACGTTAGAAATGTGGTTAATCTACTAAATTGTACATCTTGTTAGATTACACAAACTAGGAAAGTTTGATCTTGCTGCACTGAAGACTCTTCGTAAGAAAGCCACTCATTTGCGGAACAGAACAGCCTTATTTCACACAGTACTGTGTTCGGCAATGAAGGCGTTTGTTTTCTAAACAAACTACGTTAGAAATGTGGTTAATCTACTAAATTGTACATCTTGTTAGATTACACAAACTAGGAAAGTTTGATCTTGCTGCACTGAAGACTCTTCGTAAGAAAGCAACTCATTTGCAGAACAGAACAGCCTTATTTCACACAGTACTGTGTTCGGCAATGAAGGCGTTTGTTTTCTAAACAAACTACGTTAGAAATGTGGTTAATCTACTAAGTTGTACATCTTGTTAGATTACACAAACCAGGAAAGTTTGATCTTGCTGCACTGAAGACTCTTCGTAAGAAAGCAACTCATTTGCAGAACAGAACTGGCTTATTTCACACAGTACTGTGTTCGGCAATGAAGGTGTTTGTTTTCTAAACAAACTACGTTAGAAATGTGGTTAATCTACTAAATTGTACATCTTGTTAGATTACACAAACTAGGAAAGTTTGATCTTGCTGCACTGAAGACTCTTCGTAAGAAAGCCACTCATTTTTGGAACAGAACAGCCTTATTTCACACAGTACTGTGTTCGGCAATGAAGGCGTTTGTTTTCTAAACAAACTACGTTAGAAATGTGGTTAATCTACTAAATTGTACATCTTGTTAGATTACACAAACTAGGAAAGTTTGATCTTGCTGCACTGAAGACTCTTAGAAGAAAGCAACTCATTTGCGGAACAGAACAGGCTTATTTCACACAGTACTGTGTTCGGCAATGAAGGTGTTTGTTTTCTAAACAAACTACGTTAGAAATGTGGTTAATCTACTAAATTGTACATCTTGTTAGATTACACAAACTAGGAAAGTTTGATCTTGCTGCACTGAAGACTCTTCGTAAGAAAGCCACTCATTTGCAGAACAGAACAGCCTTATTTCACACAGTACTGTGTTCGGCAATGAAGGCGTTTGTTTTCTAAACAAACTACGTTAGAAATGTGGTTAATCTACTAAATTGTACATCTTGTTAGATTACACAAACTAGGAAAGTTTGATCTTGCTGCACTGAAGACTCTTCGTAAGAAAGCAACTCATTTCCAGAACAGAACTGGCTTATTTCACACAGTACTGTGTTCGGCAATGAAGGTGTTTGTTTTCTAAACAAACTACGTTAGAAATGTGGTTAATCTACTAAATTGTACATCTTGTTAGATTACACAAACTAGGAAAGTTTGATCTTGCTGCACTGAAGACTCTTCGTAAGAAAGCCACTCATTTGGGAACAGAACAGCCTTATTTCACACAGTACTGTGTTTGGCAATGAAGGCGTTTGTTTTCTAAACAAACTACGTTAGAAATGTGGTTAATCTACTAAATTGTACATCTTGTTAGATTACACAAACTAGGAAAGTTTGATCTTGCTGCACTGAAGACTCTTCGTAAGAAAGCAACTCATTTGCAGAACAGAACAGCCTTATTTCACACAGTACTGTGTTCGGCAATGAAGGTGTTTGTTTTCTAAACAAACTACGTTAGAAATGTGGTTAATCTACTAAATTGTACATCTTGTTAGATTACACAAACTAGGAAAGTTTGATCTTGCTGCACTGAAGACTCTTCGTAAGAAAGCCACTCATTTTGGGAACAGAACAGCCTTATTTCACACAGTACTGTGTTCGGCAATGAAGGCGTTTGTTTTCTAAACAAACTACGTTAGAAATGTGGTTAATCTACTAAATTGTACATCTTGTTAGATTACACAAACTAGGAAAGTTTGATCTTGCTGCACTGAAGACTCTTCGTAAGAAAGCAACTCATTTGGGGAACAGAACAGCCTTATTTCACACAGTACTGTGTTCGGCAATGAAGGTGTTTGTTTTCTAAACAAACTACGTTAGAAATGTGGTTAATCTACTAAGTTGTACATCTTGTTAGATTACACAAACCAGGAAAGTTTGATCTTGCTGCACTGAAGACTCTTCGTAAAGAAAGCAACTCATTTGCAGAACAGAACTGGCTTATTTCACACAGTAGTGTGTTCAGCAATGAAGGTGTTTGTTTTCTAAACAAACTACGTTAGAAATGTGGTTAATCTACTAAATTGTACATCTTGTTAGATTACACAAACTAGGAAAGTTTGATCTTGCTGCACTGAAGACTCTTCGTAAGAAAGCCACTCATTTGGGGAACAGAACAGCCTTATTTCACACAGTACTGTGTTCGGCAATGAAGGCGTTTGTTTTCTAAACAAACTACGTTAGAAATGTGGTTAATCTACTAAGTTGTACATCTTGTTAGATTACACAAACTAGGAAAGTTTGATCTTGCTGCACTGAAGACTCTTATCGTAAGAAAGCAACTCATTTCCAGAACAGAACAGCCTTATTTCACACAGTACTGTGTTTCGGCAATGAAGGCGTTTGTTTTCTAAACAAACTACGTTAGAAATGTGGTTAATCTACTAAGTTGTACATCTTGTTAGATTACACAAACTAGGAAAGTTTGATCTTGCTGCACTGAAGACTCTTCGTAAGAAAGCAACTCATTTGCAGAACAGAACTGGCTTATTTCACACAGTACTGTGTTCGGCAATGAAGGTGTTTGTTTTCTAAACAAACTACGTTAGAAATGTGGTTAATTTACTAAATTGTACATCTTGTTAGATTACACAAACTAGAAAGTTTGATCTAGCTGCACTGAAGACTCTTCGTAAGAAAGCCACTCATTTTGGAACAGAACAGCCTTATTTCACACAGTACTGTGTTCGGCAATGAAGGCGTTTGTTTTCTAAACAAACTACGTTAGAAATGTGGTTAATCTACTAAATTGTACACCTTGTTAGATTACACAAACTAGGAAAGTTTGATCTTGCTGCACTGAAGACTCTTCGTAAGAAAGCAACTCATTTGCAGAACAGAACAGCCTTATTTCACACAGTACTGTGTTCGGCAATGAAGGCGTTTGTTTTCTAAACAAACTACGTTAGAAATGTGGTTAATCTACTAAATTGTACATCTTGTTAGATTACACAAACCAGGAAAGTTTGATCTTGCTGCACTGAAGACTCTTCGTAAGAAAGCAACTCATTTGCAGAACAGAACTGGCTTATTTCACACAGTACTGTGTTCGGCAATGAAAGGTGTTTGTTTTCTAAACAAACTACGTTAGAAATGTGGTTAATCTACTAAATTGTACATCTTGTTAGATTACACAAACTAGGAAAGTTTGATCTTGCTGCACTGAAGACTCTTCGTAAGAAAGCCACTCATTTTGGGGAACAGAACAGCCTTATTTCACACAGTACTGTGTTCGGCAATGAAGGCGTTTGTTTTCTAAACAAACTACGTTAGAAATGTGGTTAATCTACTAAATTGTACATCTTGTTAGATTACACAAACTAGGAAAGATTGATCTTGCTGCACTGAAGACTCTTCGTAAGAAAGCAACTCATTTGGGGAACAGAACAGCCTTATTTCACACAGTACTGTGTTCGGCAATGAAGGTGTTTGTTTTCTAAACAAACTACGTTAGAAATGTGGTTAATCTACTAAGTTGTACATCTTGTTAGATTACACAAACCAGGAAAGTTTGATCTTGCTGCACTGAAGACTCTTCGTAAGAAAGCAACTCTTTTGCAGAACAGAACAGCCTTATTTCACACAGTACTGTGTTCGGCAATGAAGGCGTTTGTTTTCTAAACAAACTACGTTAGAAATGTGGTTAATCTACTAAATTGTACATCTTGTTAGATTACACAAACTAGGAAAGTTTGATCTTGCTGCACTGAAGACTCTTCGTAAGAAAGCCACTCATTTGCAGAACAGAACTGGCCTTATTTCACACAGTACTGTGTTCGGCAATGAAGGTGTTTGTTTTCTAAACAAACTACGTTAGAAATGTGGTTAATCTACTAAATTGTACATCTTGTTAGATTACACAAACTAGGAAAGTTTGATCTTGCTGCACTGAAGACTCTTTCGTAAGAAAGCCACTCATTTGCTGAGAACAGAACAGCCTTATTTCACACAGTACTGTGTTCGGCAATGAAGGCGTTTGTTTTCTAAACAAACTACGTTAGAAATGTGGTTAATCTACTAAATTGTACATCTTGTTAGATTACACAAACTAGGAAAGTTTGATCTTGCTGCACTGAAGACTCTTCGTAAGAAAGCAACTCATTTGCAGAACAGAACAGCCTTATTTCACACAGTACTGTGTTTGGCAATGAAAGGCGTTTGTTTTCTAAACAAACTACGTTAGAAATGTGGTTAATCTACTAAATTGTACATCTTGTTAGATTACACAAACCAGGAAAGTTTGATCTTGCTGCACTGAAGACTCTTCGTAAGAAAGCAACTCATTTGCAGAACAGAACTGGCTTATTTCACACAGTACTGTGTTCGGCAATGAAGGTGTTTGTTTTCTAAACAAACTACGTTAGAAATGTGGTTAATCTACTAAATTGTACATCTTGTTAGATTACACAAACTAGGAAAGTTTGATCTAGCTGCACTGAAGACTCTTCGTAAGAAAGCCACTCATTTGCGGAACAGAACAGCCTTATTTCACACAGTACTGTGTTCGGCAATGAAGGCGTTTGTTTTCTAAACAAACTACGTTAGAAATGTGGTTAATCTACTAAATTGTACATCTTGTTAGATTACACAAACTAGGAAAGTTTGATCTTGCTGCACTGAAGACTCTTCTAAGAAAGCAACTCATTTTGGGGAACAGAACAGCCTTATTTCACACAGTACTGAGTTCGGCAATGAAGGTGTTTGTTTTCTAAACAAACTACGTGAGAAATGTGGTTAATCTACTAAATTGTACATCTTGTTAGATTACACAAACTAGGAAAGTTTGATCTTGCTGCACTGAAGACTCTTTGTAAGAAAGCAACTCATTTGCAGAACAGAACAGCCTTATTTCACACAGTACTGTGTTCGGCAATGAAGGCGTTTGTTTTCTAAACAAACTACGTTAGAAATGTGGTTAATCTACTAAATTGTACATCTTGTTAGATTACACAAACTAGGAAAGTTTGATCTTGCTGCACTGAAGACTCTTTCGTAAGAAAGCCACTCATTTGCAGAACAGAACAGCCTTATTTCACACAGTACTGTGTTCGGCAATGAAGGCGTTTGTTTTCTAAACAAACTACGTTAGAAATGTGGTTAATCTACTAAGTTGTACATCTTGTTAGATTACACAAACTAGGAAAGTTTGATCTTGCTGCACTGAAGACTCTTCGTAAGAAAGCAACTCATTTGCAGAACAGAACAGCCTTATTTCACACAGTACTGTGTTCGGCAATGAAGGTGTTTGTTTTCTAAACAAACTACGTTAGAAATGTGGTTAATCTACTAAATTGTACACCTTGTTAGATTACACAAACTAGGAAAGTTTGATCTTGCTGCACTGAAGACTCTTCGTAAGAAAGCAACTCATTTGCAGAACAGAACTGGCTTATTTCACACAGTACTGTGTTCGGCAATGAAGGTGTTTGTTTTCTAAACAAACTACGTTAGAAATGTGGTTAATCTACTAAATTGTACATCTTGTTAGATTACACAAACTAGGAAAGTTTGATCTTGCTGCACTGAAGACTCTTCGTAAGAAAGCCACTCATTTGCGGAACAGAACAGCCTTATTTTCACACAGTACTGTGTTCGGCAATGAAGGCGTTTGTTTTCTAAACAAACTACGTTAGAAATGTGGTTAATCTACTAAATTGTACATCTTGTTAGATTACACAAACCAGGAAAGTTTGATCTTGCTGCACTGAAGACTCTTCGTAAGAAAGCAACTCATTTGCAGAACAGAACAGCCTTATTTCACACAGTACTGTGTTCGGCAATGAAGGCGTTTGTTTTCTAAACAAACTACGTTAGAAATGTGGTTAATCTACTAAATTGTACATCTTGTTAGATTACACAAACTAGGAAAGTTTGATCTTGCTGCACTGAAGACTCTTCGTAAGAAAGCAACTCATTTGGGGAACAGAACAGCCTTATTTCACACAGTACTGTGTTCGGCAATGAAGGTGTTTGTTTTCTAAACAAACTACTTTAGAAATGTGGTTAATCTACTAAGTTGTACATCTTGTTAGATTACACAAACCAGGAAAGTTTGATCTTGCTGCACTGAAGACTCTTCGTAAGAAAGCAACTCATTTGCGCAACAGAACTGGCTTATTTCACACAGTACTGTGTTCGGCATGAAGGTGTTTGTTTTCTAAACAAACTACGTTAGAAATGTGGTTAATCTACTAAGTTGTACATCTTGTTAGATTACACAAACTAGGAAAGTTTGTTCTTGCTGCACTAAAGATTTTTCGTGACAAAGCATCTCATTTGCAGAACAGAACAGTCTTATTTCACACAGTAATGTGTTCGGCAATGAAGGCGTTTGTTTTCTAAACAAACTACGTTAGAAATGTGGTTAATCTACTAAGTTGTACATCTTGTTAGATTACACAAACTAGGAAAGTTTGATCTTGCTGCACTGAAGACTCTTCGTAAGAAAGCAACTCATTTGCAGAACAGAACAGGCTTATTTCACACAGTACTGTGTTCGGCAATGAAGGTGTTTGTTTTCTAAACAAACTACGTTAGAAATGTGGTTAATCTACTAAATTGTACATCTTGTTAGATTACACAAACTAGGAAAGTTTGATCTTGCTGCACTGAAGACTCTTCGTAAGAAAGCCACTCATTTGCGGAACAGAACAGCCTTATTTCACACAGTACTGTGTTCGGCAATGAAGGCGTTTGTTTTCTAAACAAACTACGTTAGAAATGTGGTTAATCTACTAAATTGTACATCTTGTTAGATTACACAAACTAGGAAAGTTTGATCTTGCTGCACTGAAGACTCTTCGTAAGAAAGCAACTCATTTGGGGAACAGAACAGCCTTATTTCACACAGTACTGTGTTCGGCAATGAAGGCGTTTGTTTTCTAAACAAACTACGTTAGAAATGTGGTTAATCTACTAAGTTGTACATCTTGTTAGATTACACAAACCAGGAAAGTTTGATCTTGCTGCACTGAAGACTCTTCGTAAGAAAGCAACTCATTTCGGGAACAGAACAGCCTTATTTCACACAGTACTGTGTTCGTCAATGAAGGTGTTTGTTTTCTAAACAAACTACGTTAGAAATGTGGTTAATCTACTAAGTTGTACATCTTGTTAGATTACACAAACCAGGAAAGTTTGATCTTGCTGCACTGAAGACTCTTCGTAAGAAAGCAACTCATTTGGGGAACAGAACTGGCTTATTTCACACAGTACTGTGTTCGGCAATGAAGGTGTTTGTTTTCTAAACAAACTACGTTAGAAATGTGGTTAATCTACTAAATTGTACACCTTGTTAGATTACACAAACTAGGAAAGTTTGATCTAGCTGCACTGAAGACTCTTCGTAAGAAAGCCACTCATTTGGGGAACAGAACAGCCTTATTTCACACAGTACTGTGTTCGGCAATGAAGGCGTTTGTTTTCTAAACAAACTACGTTAGAAATGTGGTTAATCTACTAAATTGTACATCTTGTTAGATTACACAAACTAGGAAAGTTTGATCTTGCTGCACTGAAGACTCTTCGTAAGAAAGCAACTCATTTGCAGAACAGAACAGCCTTATTTCACACAGTACTGTGTTCGGCAATGAAGGTGTTTGTTTTCTAAACAAACTACGTTAGAAATGTGGTTAATCTACTAAATTGTACATCTTGTTAGATTACACAAACTAGGAAAGTTTGATCTAGCTGCACTGAAGACTCTTCGTAAGAAAGCAACTCATTTCAGAACAGAACTGGCTTATTTCACACAGTACTGTGTTCGGCAATGAAGGTGTTTGTTTTCTAAACAAACTACGTTAGAAATGTGGTTAATCTACTAAATTGTACACCTTGTTAGATTACACAAACTAGGAAAGTTTGATCTAGCTGCACTGAAGACTCTTCGTAAGAAAGCCACTCATTTGTTGAACAGAACAGCCTTATTTCACACAGTACTGTGTTCGGCAATGAAGGCGTTTGTTTTCTAAACAAACTACGTTAGAAATGTGGGTAATCTACTAAATTGTACATCTTGTTAGATTACGCAAACTAGGAAAGTTTGTTCTTGCTGCACTGAAGACTCTTCGTAAGAAAGCAACTCATTTGCAGAACAGAACAGCCTTATTTCACACAGTACTGTGTTCGGCAATGAAGGTGTTTGTTTTCTAAACAAACTACGTTAGAAATGTGGTTAATCTACTAAGGTGTACATCTTGTCAGATTACACACACCTTGTTTGATCTTTACACTGAAACTCATTTGCAGAACAGAACTGGAACAATACTGAAAGCTTCAGGTTAAGCTGAGATGAACTTTCAGACCAGGCACAGTTATGGAGGAAGGGATATTATTTATTGAAGGCTTACATTATTTATTGAAGGTTACAGAGGGAAGTTCCATAAAGGCAGGAAAAGTGGCCTGCTCTTCACAGGGCCAAGCAGAGAGAGAAAAGCCAACCAGCCACCACAGCACACAGAGCAAAACTACAGCCAAAAGGTCACACAGCACACTTCAGGAACTCCTGCTAGGCACATTTGCATATCTTTACAATGGAATCTCAAACCATCACCACACCTTAAGACCGGGCCCCCAGTGACCTTGCCTCTAGCAAGGTGATTGCAGATGCAAACTATAACTAATAAAACACTGAATATATTGGGGACATATATTCAAACTACCACATTCCGCCCCTATTTAATATATTTAGCTCCTGGCCCCCAATAGATTTATAACTATCACACATTGTAAATTGTACTCAGTCCAATTTCAAAGGTTCTCACAGTCTTGATCAACTTAAGATAGTGAGTCCTGTAAAATCAAACAAGTTAAATACTTTCAACATGTAAAGGCACAGAGTAAACATTTTTAACTGGTATAAGGCATAGCAAGGAGAGACTAAAACAATGCAAACTCAATCACCATCAACAGTCATCAAACTTCTGCAGTTCAAGTTCAATATAACCAGAGACTGACAGTCTCAGGTTTTCCAATTCTGCCCCTCCAGCTGGGCAGAGTCGCCAGGAAAACTTTCATCCCATGCCAACACTGCACTCCATGGTAGCCCTTTTGCACAGTCCTGGTATATCCAAAACATCTTCAGGTCTCCATGCAAACCACGGTCCATCTTCAAAGGCTCTTCCAGCCTATTCCTGAGGGTCTTCATGCCCTGCCTCATGCTGCATCTCAGCAGCGGCTCCTGGAACCGTGTGCAACTCATGACCACTCCATGCATTTTTCATATTTCCAAAACTAATACCAGGTGTGCAGGACACAGCCATATTCTTAATCCAGGGACAAAATAAACCATAGCCTTGAAAAGCAGGTTCCTTCTCCAGTCAGCTCTTTCCAAGAATTTGCATTTTAACAGTCTTTCCTCAGGCATCCTCTCCATTGTTTTAATGTAAATCAAGTCAGGCCACCTTCCTTCCACCTTCCTTAAGATTGCTAATGTGTCAACAATAGCAGCTAAACCAGTCAGTCTCAGTGCCTCTACTTTTAGCTTGCTTCAGGTTTTCCAACTCAAAATCTTAAAATCTCAGTCCGATATCTTTAGCCAAGCACATCAGTCCATTACAAATTTAACCTTGATCAAACTTTCTGGGCCTGGATAGTGGAACGTAGCCATCCCTTATGCCAGTAGCCCAGTTCCAACAAAGTCCTCTGCAGTCTTTCCTTCCCTTAGAAACCTCATAAGCCAAGCCTCGAAGTTCAATACTGTCTGCATTTAGCATTCTCAAACTCTCATCAGAATAGTCCATAAAACTTGGCTTACCACTCCAGAAGGCATCTTCAGTTGCAAGCACCAAGTCCATGCCCATTCCTCCAAAACAAAGGTTCCAAAAGACGAATATCCACACGGTCAGGTTCATCTCACCCCACACTCCTCGGTACCACTTTACTGTTGCAGACAGCTTCAGGTTCGCTGAGATGAACTTTCAGACCAGGCACAGTTATGGAGGAAGGGATATTATTTATTGAAGGTTACAGATCCAGGGGAAGTTCCATAAAGGCAGGAAAAGTGGCCTGCTCTTCACAGGGCCAAACAGAGAGAGAGAAAGCCAACCAGCCACCACAGCACACAGAGCAAAACTACAGCCAAAAGGTCACACAGCACACTTCAGGAACTCCTGCTAGGCACATTTGCATATCTTTACAATGGAATCTCAAACCATCACCACACCTTAAGATTTGGCCCCCAGTGACCTTGCCTCTAGCAAGGTGATTGCAGATGCAAACTATAAGTAATAAACCACTGAATATATTGGGGGACATATATTCAAACTACCACAGTGGTTAATCTACTAAGTGTACATCTTGTTGGATTACACAAACCAGGAAAGTTTGATCTTGCTGCACTGAAGACTCTTCGTAAGAAAGCAACTCATTTGCAGAACAGAACTGGCTTATTTCACACAGTACTGTGTTCGGCAATGAAAGTGTTTGTTTTCTAAACAAACTACGTTAGAAATGTGGTTAATCTAAGAAATTGTACACATTGTTAGATTACACAAACTAGGAAAGTTTGATCTAGCTGCACTGAAGACTCTTCGTAAGAAAGCCACTCATTTGTGGAATAGAACAGCCTTATTTCACACAGTACTCTGTTCGGCAATGAAGGCGTTTGTTTTTTATACAAACTACGTTAGAAATGTGGTTAATCTACTAAATTGTACATCTTGTTAGATTACACAAACTAGGAAAGTTTGATCTTGCTGCACTGAAGACTCTTCATAAGAAAGCAACTCATTTGGGGAACAGAACAGCCTTATTTCACACAGTACTGTGTTCGGCAATGAAGGTGTTTGTTTTCTAAACAAACTACGTTAGAAATGTGGTTAATCTACTAAGTTGTACATCTTGTTAGATTACACAAACCAGGAAAGTTTGATCTTGCTGCACTGAAGACTCTTCGTAAGAAAGCCACTCATTTGTGAAACTGAACTGGCTTATTTCACACAGTACTGTGTTCGTCAATGAAGGTGTTTATTTTTTATTTTTTATTTTTTATTTTTTTTTTTATCAATATATATTTTTTATTTATATTATTCTGATTTTACATTCATAGTATTGGTTCCATTGTCCTCCTCCCCTTCCTCCCACTTTCAAAGGGGCCCTCATCAATGGGGAATGTTTATCATGCATTGTGAGTTTGCTCAAGAGTTCTGGTCGATAGGCCCCAGTCTCTGTGCATAATGCCCCAACTTGTGACTCTAACAATCTTTCGCCCCCTCTTCCATGAGTTTCCCTGAGCCACATTGGCGTCATTTTAGTTCTGCTTCCTTGATGAGGTTTTGGGAGCCTCTGTGTCTTTGGATATCTGGCTAATGACTGGAGTTGGATGTTCTCTGTATTTATCTCCTTCAGCCTTTTTCTGGTGTTGTGATCACCTTGACCGCTGTATTCTTGCCCTTCCCCTGCGTTGTTCTATGGTTTCAGCTGGTGAGGTGTGGTTAGCTGATCCTCCCTTCAGGTTCATTGTCCACCTGAAAAGAGATAAGCAAATTCTCCAATGGAGAGAGAAGTTAGTACTAGATAGAAGGGATAACCATATATGTTTTGGAGGAACTTTATATGCATTGGCTCTCTTCTAGCCTACTTTTGGTGGCCACTAGATCTTGGAGACTGAGCTCATTTTTTGTACATGGCTTTGACTTATTTCCCAGTTCCAGCAATGAGTTCCACTCCACTGAGTGGATCTATTAGCCAAATCAAGAACAGTTGGTTACCCCCCATGGCTGTTTGCCACTACTGCACTTGTATGAGCATTACGTCAGATGGTTTCCTGCTGGGTATCTTAGACTGCAAGTTGTTTGGACCAATGTCAGACATTTTCCCCAGTTGCTCATGTAGCACCCTCTGGTACTAGACTCGCTAACTGTCTGGGGACTGACCTTCTTCCAGATTCTGGCCAGGTCTCTCTGTGTTTGGTCTTACACACGTATGCTGTCTTCGACAGTAGGGTCTTACCATTAACCTTTGGTGGGTCACCAAGTACTCTGACAGAAGTCTGTCTTTTTTGGGAAACCTTGTAGGTGTTTCAGATCAACAGCTCATTGTGGAAGTTAACCCTTGCTGGCACTGGGAGTTATAAGTCTGCACCTAGGAAGGTGAGGAGGAAAAAGATATATAATGTAAAAGAGAAAGTGAGTATAGAGAGAGAGAGAGAGAGAGAGAGAGAGAGAGAGAGGAGAGAGAAGAGAAAGAGAAGCAGGACAAGATTAAAGTTGGCCTTCATCATGTTCTCTCCAGGTTCCTGTGGTTCGAGTATTCCCTCCGTAGGCCTGCTGAAGGATCACTGTTTTAGCCTGTTGTCCAGAGTAAAGGGTTTTGTATTATTTTTCCCTTTTGGGTCCCAATTTGTATCCCCCTTGTCCTCCCTCCCACCCTCTGATTCCCTCCCACCATTACCCTCCCTCAATCCCACCCTCCTTCGTCTCTCGTCCTCAGAGAGTTTATTAGGTTTGGCCACATGTCACGTGGAATCCGGTTAGGGGCGACAGATAAATGAGACCATGCGACGATTATCTTTTTGTGCTTGGGTGAGCTCACTGAGGATGATCTGTTCCATGTTTGACCATTTTTTTCAAATTTCCTTATTTCATCTTTCCTTACTGCTACGTAGAATTCCATAGTATAGATATACCACATCTTTGTTATCCATTCATCTAGTGATGGACACCTGGGTTGATTCCAGCTCTTTGCTATTATGAATTGAGCAGCTATAAACATGGTTGAGCAAATGTTTCTGATCTGAGGCTTGGGGCCTTTAGGGTAAATGCCCAATAAGGGAATAACTGGATCCACTGGTAAGTCTATGGCCATCCTTTTCAATAGTCTCCATATAGCTGTCCATAGTGGTTGAACCATTTTACATTCCCACCAACAGTGAAGACTTGTTCCTATTTCTCCACAGCCTCGCCAGCATTTGTTTTCATTGTTTTTTTTAATGTTAGCCATCCTTACTGGGGTAAGGTGGAATCTCATTGTTGTTTTAATTTGCATTTCCCTGATGATTAGGGATGTTGAACATTTTCTTAAATGTGTGTTTGCTATTTGTATTTCTTCCTCTGAGAACTCCCTGTGCAGTTCTCTGCCCCACTTTGTGAGTGGGTTGATTGGTGATTTATTGTTTAGGTTTTGGAGTTCTTTGTAGATTCTAGAAATTAGGCCTTTGTCAGTTGTATAGCTGGTGAAAATTTTCTCCCATTCTGTGGGTATTCTGCTGGCTTTGGTTATTATATTTTTGTCAGTGAAAAAGCTTTTCAGCTTCATGAGATCCCAATGGTTGAGTGATTGTTTAATTTCCTGAGCTGCTGAGGTTTTGTTCAGGAAATCTTTTCCCACTCCTATATCATGGAAGGTTCCTCCTATTTTTCTTCCAGTAGTAGCAGAGTTTCTGGTTTTATATTAAGGTCTTTTATCCATTTGGACTTAATTTTTGTGCATGGAGAGATGTGTATGTCGAGTTTCATTTTCCTACATATGGTTGTCCAGTTTGTCCAGCACCATTTGTTGAAGATGCTGTCCTTTTTCCATTCTACATTGCTAGGGCCTTTGTCAAATATCAAGTAGCTATAGTTTCTTGACCCAAGTCTGGGTCTTCAATTCTGTTCCATTGGTCTATATTCCTGTTTTTGTGCCAGTACCAGGTTGTTTTTATTACAATGGCTTTGTAGTATAACTTTAGATCAGGTATGGTGATGCCTCCAGAGGTGTTTCTTTTGCTGAGGATGAGCTTGGATATCCGAGGCCTTCTGCCTTTCCATATGAATTTTGAGATACTTTTTCTATCTCATTGAAGAAGGAAGTTGGGATTTTTATCGGCATTGCATTGAATCTATAAAGTGCTTTTGGTAAAATTGCCATTTTCACAATGTTAATTCTACCAATCCAGGAGCATGGGAGGTCTTTCCATTTTTGTAGGACCTCCTCAATTTCCTTTTGAGAGTTTTTATGTTTTCATTGTATAGGTCTTTCACTTCCTTAGTTAATGTTATTCCAAGGTATTTTATTTTCTTTGTTGCAATTGAAAATGGGACGATGTTAGTTATTTCTTTTTCTGTCTCTTTGTCCTTTGCATACAAAAAGGCTACTGATTTCTGTGCATTGATTTTGTATCCTGCTACTTTGCTGAAGGCGCTAATCACCTTTAAGAGTTTTGGGATGGAAGTTCTCGGGTCACTTATGTATAGAATCATGTCATCTGCGAATAGGGCTAACTTAACTTCTTCCTTTCCAATTTGTATCCCTTTGATTTCTTTCTCCTGTCTTATTGCTTGAGCTAATACTTCTAGCACTATGTTGAAGAGCAGAGGTGAGTGGACACCCCTGCCTTGTTCCTGACCTCAATGGGAATTCCTTCAGCCTCTCCCCATTAAGAATTACTTGGGCTTTAGGTGCTTTATATATAGCCTTTATTATGTTGAGATAAGGGCCGCCCATACCTATTCTCTCAATGTTTTGATCATGAAGTGATGTTGTATTTTGTCAAAGGCCTTTTCTGCATCTATCGAAATGACCATGTGGTTTTTGTGTTTCAGCTTGTTTATGTGGTGTATTACATTGACAGATTTCCGTATGTTGAACCACCCCTGCGTTCCAGGGATGAAGCCTACTTGATCAAGGTGGATAATGCTTTTGATGTACTGTTGAATTCGGTTTGCAAGAATTTTGTTCAGGATCTTTGCATCTATGTTCATCAGAGAAATGGGCCTATAATTTTCCTTTCTTGTGGCGTCCCTTCCTGGTTTTGGAATTAGGGTGATACTAGCTTCATAAAAAGAGTTAGGGATCTCTCCCTGTTCTCCTATTGTGTGGCAGAGTTTGAGAAGAATTGGTTTCAGTTCTTCCATGAAGGTTTGGTAGAATTCTGCTGAGAAGCCATCTGGTCCTGGACTCTTCTTTTTGGGAGGTGTTTGATTACCTCTTCTATCTCGAAGGGTGTGATGGGTTTGTTTAGGAAATTAATCTGCTCTGGGCTTAGCTTTGGTAGGTGGTATGTGTCTAGAAATTCATCCATTTCCTCCATATTTTCCTGTTTTATGGAGTAGAGGTTTTTAAAATAAGTCCTAATAACTCTTCCTATTTCGCTCATGTCTGTTGTGATCTCTCCTTTTCATTTCTAATTTTGTTGATTTGAAGTGTTTCTTTTTTTCTGCTTGATCAAATTGGCCAGGGGGTGTATCAATCTTGTTAATTTTTCGAAGAACCAGCTCTTTGTTTCGTCAATTTTCTTAATTGTCCTCTTAGTTTCCAATTCATTAATTTCTGCTCTGATTTTAATTATTTCTTTCCGTCTGGAAATTTTTGGGTTAGCTTCTTCTAGCCTTTCCAATGCTTTTAGGTGAATGGTCAGGTTATTGATTTGGGATCTTTCTATTTTTCTTATGATGGCATTTAGTGCTATGATTTTTCCCCTAAGGACTGCCTTCATTGTGTCCCACAAGTTTTGGTATGATGTGTTCTCATTGTCATTGAGTTCTAGAAATTTTGCAATTTCATTCTTTATTTCATCCACAACCCATTTGTTGTTTAAAAGTGTGTTGTTCAATTTCCAGGAGGTAGAGGATTCCTGGTGTACTTTTTGTTGTTAATTTCTAGCATTACAGCATTGTGGTCTGATATCATGCAGGAAATTACATCAATTTTCTTGAAAGTGTGGAGGCAGGCTTTGTGGCCTAGTACATGATCTATTTTAGAGAAGGTTCCATGTGCTGCTGAGAAGAATGTGTAATCTGTAGATTTTGGGTGGAATGTTCTATATACGTCTGTTAGGTCTAGTTGCTCTATGGTGTTGTTGAGCTCTCTTACTTCTCTATTAATTTTCTGTTTGGATGATCTATCCATTGTTGATAGTGGAGTATTGAAGTCCCCGACTATGATGGTGTTGGTGTTTATTTCTGTTTTGTTGCCAAGTAGATTTTGCTTTATGAATTGTGGTGCACCTGTGTTTGGTGCATAAATATTGATGATTGTGATGTCCTCTTGTTGGATTGTTCCCTTGATAAGTAAGAAGTGGCCTTCTTTGTCTTTTTGGTTAATTTTGGTTTGAAGTCTATTTTATCTGATATAAGTATAGCTACGCCTGCTTTTTGTGTTTGTGTGTTTGCTTGGAATATCATTTTCCACCCCTTTCACCCTAAGGAGGTGTCTGTCTTTAGTGGTGAGGTGGGTTTCTTGAAGACAGCAGATTGAGGGTCCAGTTTTCTGATCCACCCTGTTAGCTTATGTCTTTTGATGGGTGAATTGAGGCCATTAATGTTCAGAGATATTAGTTTGAGGTTTGATTTAATACCAGCCATATTGTAGTGGGTTGTGGTCATTGTGGGTTTTTTTTTTTTTTTTTTGGAGGGGTAAGGGGTTAATGTGGACTGCTTCTTGAGGGCTCTTGAGATTGGTTATTTGTTTCTTCTGTGTGAAGAATTCCCTGAAGTACTTTCTGTAGGTTTGGCTTTGTGTTCATATATTTGTAGAGATGAGTTTTATCATGGAATGTTTTTCTTTCACCATCTATTATGAGGGATACTTTTGCTGGATAGAGTAGTTGTGGCTGGAAACCATGGGTTCTTAGAGTTTGCAGTGTTCCATTCCAGGCCCTTCTGGCTTTTAGGGTTTCCATTGAGAAATCTGAGGTAATTCTAATGGGGTTCCCTTTATATGTAATGTGTTGTTTTTCCCTGGCTGCTTTTAGGATTTTCTCTTTGTGCTTGATGTTTAGAGTCTTAAAGATAATGTGTCTCGGAGAATTTCTCCTTTGGTCCAGTCTGTTTGGAGTTCTTGTAGCTTCTTGTAGCTTGATGGGATTTTCTCTTGAGAGAGTGGGAAAGTTTTCTTCAATTATTTTGTTGAATAAGCTTTCCATTCCTTTAGTCTTCCCCCTCTGGTATGCCCATGATCCTAATGTTTGGACCCTTCAGGGTATCCCACATTTCCCTCATGTTCTGTTCACAATAATTTTTGAACTTGTTGAAGTTTCTGGACTCACGAACTGTTTCTTCTGTTTTGTCTTCCAGTTCTGAGTTTCTATCCTCTACTTGGCTGACTCTATTCTTAAGAGCTTCTATAGAGTTTTGGGTTTGTTCAATTTGGTTCATATTTTCTACTGTTTTTTTATGTATAGTTTCCATCCCTCTGTCTAGTTCCCTTTTCACATCATTTTCTGACCTTCTTAATGCTTCTTGGAGTTCATCCTTGCATTTTTATGTCTTCATTGAACTTAGCCATCTGGTTATTGAGGACTTCTTTTTTTTCACTCTCCTTCAGCTCATTTAACTGTTTTTGGAACCCTTCCTGGTTCCTTTCTATTAGGTCTAATCTAGCAAGGATAACATTCATACAATTATTGGCTCTTTGTTGACTTTCTGAGAGTTGTGCTATTTGCTTGGCCAGGGTTGCATAGCTTGTCTCTTCATTTTGGGGTTCTGATTCTAATGTCTCTTCTATGATTTGCTTCGAGACATCCATTGTAGGACTGGATAGTGTAGCTTGATTTATTTGTATCTGGTTTTCATGCTCTTCCTTTTTCGCTGTGATCTGCGCATCACACCAGTTCAGAGACACTGGCTCAGTGGGATCTGTCTTGTGATGGCACAGGGAATGGGTGGGGCTTGACCTGCAGTGTGGTTGCACAGGTTCCAGGCAGGTGATATAGCTCCACAGGCCCAGGACACCTGCCTGTGATGGTGCGCTGGGGCTCTGGCCGGGGAGTCAGAAGTGGGACAAATATGTCTTGCTCAGTGGATCCACAGACCCAAGCGCCTGGCTGCAATGGCGAGCTCAGGGGCTCTGGCCAGGGAGCAGGAAGTGGGACAAATCTGTCTCACTCAGAAGATCCACAGATTCAGGCACCCCACTGCAATGGCTCACTCAGGGGCTTTGGCCGGTGAGCAGGATGTGGGACGAATCTGTCTCACTGGTTGGATCCACAGCCCCAGACACCTAACTATTGTCACGCCCGGGGGTTCTGGCCGGGATCAGGAAGTGGGACGAAACTGTCTCACTCTGTGGACCCAGGCGCCTAACTGTATTGGCACACCCAGGGGCTCTGGCCAGGGAGCAGGAAGTGGGACGAAACTGTCTCACTCTGTGGACCCAGGCGCCTAACTGTATTGGCACGCCCAGGGGCTCTGGCCGGGGAGCAGGAAGTGGGACGAAACTGTCTCACTCTGTGGACCCGGGCGCCTAACTGTATTGGCGTGCCCAGGGGCTCTGGCCGGGGAGCAGGAAGCGGGATGAAACTGTCTCACTCTGTGGACCCGGGCGCCTAACTGTATTGGCGCACCCAGGGGCTCTGGCCGGGGAGCAGGAAGTGGGACGAAACTGTCTCACTCTGTGGACCCGGGCGCCTAACTGTATTGGCGCACCAAGTGGCTCTGGCCGGGGAGCAGGAAGCGGGACGAAACTGTCTCACTCTGTGGACCCGGGCGCCAAACTGTATTGGTGCGCCCAGGGGCTCTGGCCGGGATCAGGAAGTGGGACGAAACTGTCTCACTCTGTGGACCCGGGCGCCTAACTGTATTGGCGCACCCAGGGGCTCTGGCCGGGGATCAGGAAGCGGGACGAAACTGTCTCACTCTGTGGACCCGGGCGCCTAACTGTATTGGCGTGCCCAGGGGCTCTGGCCGGGGATCAGGAAGCGGGACGAAACTGTCTCACTCTGTGGACCCGGGCGCCTAACTGTATTGGTGCACCAAGGGGCTCTGGCCGGGGAGCAGGAAGTGGGACGAAACTGTCTCACTCTGTGGACCCGGGCGCCTAACTGTATTGGCGCACCAAGGGGCTCTGGCTGGGGTCAGGAAGCGGGACGAAACTGTCTCACTCTGTGGACCCGGGCGCCTAACTGTACTGGCACGCCCAGGGGCTCTGGCGGGGAGCAGGAAGCGGGACGAAACTGTCTCACTCTGTGGACCCGGGCGCCTAACTGGATTGGGCGCACCCAGGGGCTCTGGCTGGGAGCAGGAAGTGGGACGAAACTGTCTCACTCTGTGGACCCGGGCGCCTAACTGGATTGGCGTGCCCAGGGGCTCTGGCTGGGGAGCAGGAAGTGGGACGAAACTGTCTCACTCTGTGGACCCAGGCGCCTCACTGGATTGGGGCGCCCAGGGGCTCTGGCCGGGATCAGGAAGTGGGACGAAACTGTCTCACTCTGTGGACCCGGCGCCTAACTGTATTGGCGTGCCCAGGGGCTCTGGCTGGGGAGCAGGAAGCGGGACGAAACTGTCTCACTCTGTGGACTCAGGCGCCTAACTGTATTGGCGCACCCAGGGGCTCTGGCCGGGGTCAGGAAGCGGGACGAAACTGTCTCACTCTGTGGACCCAGGCACCTAACAGGATTGGCGCACTCAGGGGGCTCTGGCCGGGGAGCAGGAAGCGGGACGAAACTGTCTCACTCTGTGGACCCAGTCACCTAACAGGATTGGCGCGCTCAGGAGGCTCTGGCCTGGGAAGTGGGGCAGATCTAGCTCACTCGGTGGGTCCACAGACCTGGGGACCTGGCTGCAACGGTGCTCAGTGTTTGGCTGGCCAGGGGCCTCAGGCAGGTCCAGCGGGACCTTGCAGGCAGTGGCGCCTGCCAAGAGCTTGGGAATCAGTGGTTTCCTTATATTACAAATCCACCCCCACCCTCTGGAAGCATGCAGGAGCCAGCAAACCCTTTTAAAAGGTCCCTTTAACCTTAAGTATTCTTCTCTTTTCTTCCCCGTGAAGTGAGGCGAGATTAGGTAGCTGCCATCTTGACCGGAAGTCAAGGTGTTTGTTTTCTAAACAAACTACGTTAGAAATGTGGTTAATCTACTAAATTGTACATCTTGTTAGATTACACAAACCAGGAAAGTTTGATCTTGCTGCACTGAAGACTCTTCGTAACAAAGCCACTCATTTGCGGAACTGAACTGGCTTATTTCACACAGTACTGTGTTCGGCAATGAAGGTGTTTGTTTTCTAAACAAACTACGTTAGAAATGTGGTTAATCTACGAAATTGTACACATTGTTAGATTACACAAACTAGGAAAGTTTGATCTAGCTGCACTGAAGACTCTTCGTAAGAAAGCCACTCATTTGCGGAATAGAACAGCCTTATTTCACACAGTACTCTGTTCGGAAATGAAGGCGTTTGTTTTCTAAACAAACTACGTTAGAAATGTGGTTAATCTACTAAATTGTACATCTTGTTAGATTACACAAACTAGGAAAGTTTGATCTTGCTGCACTGAAGACTCTTCATAAGAAAGCAACTCATTTGGGGAACAGAACAGCCTTATTTCACACAGTACTGTGTTCGGCAATGAAGGTGTTTGTTTTCTAAACAAACTACGTTAGAAATGTGGTTAATATACGAAATTGTACACCTTGTTAGATTACACGAACTAGGAAACTTTGATCTAGCTGCACTGAAGACTCTTCGTAAGAAAGCCACTCATTTGCGGAATAGAACAGCCTTATTTCACACAGTACTGTGTTCGGCAATGAAGGCGTTTGTTTTCTAAACAAACTACGTTAGAAATGTGGTTAATCTACTAAGGTGTACATCTTGTCAGATTACACAAACCAGGAAAGTTTGATCTTGCTGCACTGAAGACTCTTCGTAAGAAAGCAACTCATTTGCAGAACAGAACTGGCTAATTTCACACAGTACTGTGTTCGGCAATGAAGGTGTTTGTTTTCCAAACAAACTACGTTAGAAATGTGGTTAATCTACGAAATTGTACACGTTATTAGATTACACAAACTAGGAAAGTTTGATCGAGCTGCACTGAAGACTCTTCGTAAGAAAGCCACTCATTTGCGGAATAGAACAGCCTTATTTCACACAGTACTCTGTTCGGCAATGAAGGCGTTTGTTTTCTAAACAAACTACGTTAGAAATGTGGTTAATCTACTAAATTGTACATCTTGTGAGATTACACAAACTAGGAAAGTTTGATCTTGCGGCAATGAAGACTCTTCATAAGAAAGCAACTCATTTGGGGAACAGAACAGCCTTATTTCACACAGTACTGAGTTCAGCAATGAAGGTGTTTGTTTTCTAAACAAACTACGTTAGAAATGTGGTTAATCTACTAAATTGTACACCTTGGTAGATTACAGAAACTAGGAAAGTTTGATCTAGCTGCACTGAAGACTCTTCGTAAGAAAGCCACTCATTTGCTGAACAGAACAGCCTTATTTCACACAGTACTGTGTTCGGCAATGAAGGCGTTTGTTTTCTAAACAAACTACGTTAGAAATGTGGTTAATCTACTAAGGTGTACATCTTGTCAGATTACACAAACCAGGAAAGTTTGATCTTGCTGCACTGAAGACTCTTCGTAAGAAAGCAACTCATTTGCAGAACAGAACTGGCTTATTTCACACAGTACTGTGTTCGGCAATGAAGGTGTTTGTTTTCTAAACAAACTACGTTAGAAATGTGGTTAATCTACGAAATTGTACACCTTGTTAGATTACACAAACTAGGAAAGTTTGATCTAGCTGCACTGAAGACTCTTCGTAAGAAAGCCACTCATTTCTTGAACAGAACATCCTTATTTCACACAGTACTGTTTTCGGCAATGAAGGCGTTTGTTTTCTAAACAAACTACGTTAGAAATGTGGTTAATCTACTAAATTGTACATCTTGTTAGATTACACAAACTAGGAAAGTTTGATCTTGCTGCACTGAAGACTCTGCATAAGAAAGCAACTCATTTGGGGAACAGAACAGCCTTATTTCACACAGTACTGTGTTCGGCAATGAAGGTGTTTGTTTTCTAAACAAACTACGTTAGAAATGTGGTTAATCTACTAAATTGTACACCTTGTTAGATTACAGAAACTAGGAAAGTTTGATCTAGCTGCACTGAAGACTCTTCGTAAGAAAGCCACTCATTTGCTGAACAGAACAGCCTTATTTCACACAGTACTGTGTTCGGCAATGAAGGCGTTTGTTTTCTAAACAAACTACGTTAGAAATGTGGTTAATCTACTAAGGTGTACATCTTGTCAGATTACACAAACCAGGAAAGTTTGATCTTGCTGCACTGAAGACTCTTCGTAAGAAAGCAACTCATTTGCAGAACAGAACTGGCTTATTTCACACAGTACTGTGTTCGGCAATGAAGGTGTTTGTTTTCTAAACAAACTACGTTAGAAATGTGGTTAATCTACGAAATTGTACACCTTGTTAGATTACACAAACTAGGAAAGTTTGATCTAGCTGCACTGAAGATTCTTCGTAAGAAAGCCACTCATTTGCGGAACAGAACATCCTTATGTCACACAGTACTGTTTTCGGCAATGAAGGCGTTTGTTTTCTAAACAAACTACGTTAGAAATGTGGTTAATCTACTAAATTGTACATCTTGTTAGATTACACAAACTAGGAAAGTTTGATCTTGCTGCACTGAAGACTCTGCATAAGAAAGCAACTCATTTGGGGAACAGAACAGCCTTATTTCACACAGTACTGTGTTCGGCAATGAAGGTGTTTGTTTTCTAAACAAACTACGTTAGAAATGTGGTTAATCTACTAAATTGTACACCTTGGTAGATTACAGAAACTAGGAAAGTTTGATCTAGCTGCACTGAAGACTCTTCGTAAGAAAGCCACTCATTTGCTGAACAGAACAGCCTTATTTCACACAGTACTGTGTTCGGCAATGAAGGCGTTTGTTTTCTAAACAAACTACGTTAGAAATGTGGTTAATCTACTAAGGTGTACATCTTGTCAGATTACACAAACCAGGAAAGTTTGATCTTGCTGCACTGAAGACTCTTCGTAAGAAAGCAACTCATTTGCAGAACAGAACTGGCTTATTTCACACAGTACTGTGTTCGGCAATGAAGGTGTTTGTTTTCTAAACAAACTACGTTAGAAATGTGGTTAATCTACGAAATTGTACACCTTGTTAGATTACACAAACTAGGAAAGTTTGATCTAGCTGCACTGAAGACTCTTCGTAAGAAAGCCACTCATTTGCGGAACAGAACATCCTTATTTCACACAGTACTGTTTTCGGCAATGAAGGCGTTTGTTTTCTAAACAAACTACGTTAGAAATGTGGTTAATCTACTAAATTGTACATCTTGTTAGATTACACAAACTAGGAAAGTTTGATCTTGCTGCACTGAAGACTCTTCATAAGAAAGCAACTCATTTGGGGAAGAGAACAGCCTTATTTCACACAGTACTGTGTTCGGCAATGAAGGTGTTTGTTTTCTAAACAAACTACGTTAGAAATGTGGTTAATCTACTAAGTTCTACATCTTGTTAGATTACACAAACCAGGAAAGTTTGATCTTGCTGCACTGAAGACTCTTCGTAAGAAAGCAACTCATTTGCAGAACAGAACTGGCTTATTTCACACAGTACTGTGTTCGGCAATGAAGGTGTTTGTTTTCTAAACAAACTACCTTATAAATGTGGTTAATCTACCAAATTGTACATCTTGTTAGATTACACAAAGAAAGTTTGATCTTGCTGCACTGAAGACTCTTCGTAAGAAATACACTCATTTGCGCAACAGAACAGCCTTATTTCACACAGTACTGTGTTCGGCAATGAAGGCGTTTGTTTTCTAAACAAACTACGTTAGAAATGTTGTTAATCTACTAAGTTTTACATCTTGTTAGATTACGCAAACTTGGAAATTTGTTCTTGCTGCACTGAAGAATCTTCGTAAGAAAACAACTCATTTGCAGAACAGAACAGCCTTATTTCACACAGTACTGTGTTCAGCAATGAAGGCGTTTGTTTTCTAAACAAACTACGTTAGAAATGTGGTTAATCTACTAAGTTGTACATCTTGTTGGATTACACAAAGCAGGAAAGTTTGATCTTGATGCACTGAAGACTCTTCGTAAGAAAGCAACTCATTTGCAGAACAGAACTGGCTTATTTCACACAGTACTGTGTTCGGCAATGAAGGTGTTTGTTTTCTAAACAAACTACGTTAGAAATGTGGTTGATCTAAGAAATTGTACACCTTGTTAGATTACACAAACTAGGAAAGTTTGATCTAGCTGCACTGAAGACTCTTCGTAAGAAAGCCACTCATTTTCTTGGAACAGAAAGCCATTGATTGTTAATCTACTAAATTGTACACCTTGTTAGATTACACAAACTAGGAAAGTTTGATCTAGCTGCACTGAAGACTCTTCGTAAGAAAGCCATTGATTGCGGAATGGAACAGCCTTATTTCACACAGTACTCTGTTCGGCAATGAAGGCGTTTGTTTTCTAAACAAACTACGTTAGAAATGTGGTTAATCTACTAAATTGTACATCTTGTTAGATTACACAAACTAGGAAAGTTTGATCTAGCTGCACTGAAGACTCTTCGTAAGAAAGCCATTGATTGCGGAATAGAACAGCCTTATTTCACACAGTACTCTGTTCGGCAATGAAGGCGTTTGTTTTCTAAACAAACTACGTTAGAAATGTGGTTAATCTACTAAATTGTACATCTTGTTAGATTACACAAACCAGGAAAGTTTGATCTTGCTGCACTGAAGACTCTTCGTAAGAAAGCCACTCATTTGGGGAACTGAACTGGCTTATTCACAAAGTACTGTGTTCATCAATGAAGGTGTTTGTTTTCTAAACAAACTACGTTAGAAATGTGGTTAATCTACTAAATTGTACATCTTGTTAGATTACACAAACCAGGAAAGTTAGATCTTGCTGCACTGAAGACTCTTCGTAACAAAGCCACTCATTTGCGGAACTCAACTGGCTTATTTCACACAGTACTGGGTTCGGCAATGAAGGTGTTTGTTTTCTAAACAAACTACGTTAGAAATGTGGTTAATTTACGAAATTGTACACCTTGTTAGATTACACAAACTAGGAAAGTTTGATCTAGCTGCACTGAAGACTCTTCGTAAGAAAGCCACTCATTTGCGGAATAGAACAGCCTTATTTCACACAGTACTCTGTTCGGCAATGAAGGCGTTTGTTTTCTAAACAAACTACGTTAGAAATGTGGTTAATCTACTAAATTGTACATCTTGTTAGATTACACAAACTAGGAAAGTTTGATCTTGCTGCATTGAAGACTCTTCATAAGAAAGCAACTCATTTGGGGAACAGAACAGCCTTATTTCACACAGTACTGTGTTTGGCAATGAAGGCCTTTGTTTTCTAAACAAACTACGATAGAAATGTAGTTAATCTACTAAGTTGTACATCTTGTTAGATTACGCAAACTAGGAAAGTTTGATCTTGCTCCACTGAAGACTCTTCGTAAGAAAGCAACTCATTTGCAGAACAGAACAGCCTTATTTCACACAGTACTGTGTTCAGTAATGAAGGCGTTTGTTTTCTAAACAAACTACTTTAGAAATGATTGTAGTCTATTAAGGTGTAAATCTTGTTAGATTACACAAACTAGGAAAGTTTGATCTTCCTGCACTGAAGACTCTTCGTAGGAAAGCAACTCATTTGTAGAACAGAACTGGCTTACTTCACACAGTACTGCGTTCGGCAATGAAGGTGTTTGTTTTCTAAACAAACTACGTTAGAAATGTGGTTAATCTACTAAGTTGTACATCTTGTTAGATTACACAAACTAGGAAAGTTTCATCTTGCTGCACGGACGACTCTTCATAAGAAAGCAACTCATTTGGGGAACAGAGCAGCCTTATTTCACACAGTACTGTGTTCGGCAAGGAAGGCGTTTGTTTTGTAAACAAACTATGTTAGAAATGTGGTTAATCTACTAAAATGTACATCTTGTTAGATTACACAAACTAGGAAAGTTTGATCTTGCTGCACTAAAGAAACTTCTTAAGAAAGCAACTCATTTGCAGACTAGAACTAGCTTATTTCACACAGTACTGTGTTCGGCAATGAAGGTGTTTGTTTTCTAAACAAACTACGTCAGAATTGTGGTTATTCTACTAAATTGTACATCTTGTTAGATTACACAAACTAGGAAAGTTTGATCTTGCTGCACTGAAGACTCTTCGTAAGAAAGCCACTCATTTGCGGAACAGAACAGCCTTATTTCACACAGTACTGTGTTCGGCAATGAAGGCGTTTGTTTTCTAAACAAACTACGTTAGAAATGTGGTTAATCTACTAAGTTGTACATCTTGTTAGATGACACAAACTAGGAAAGTTTGATCTTGCTGCAGTGAAGACTCATCATAAGAAAGCAACTCATTTGGTGAACAGAACAGCCTTATTTACACAGTACTGTGTTCGGCAATGAAGGCGTTTGTTTTCTAAACAAAGTACTTAGAAATGTGGTTAATCTACTAAGTTGTACATCTTGTTAGATTACACAAACCAGGAAAGTTTGATCTTGCTGCACTGAAGACTGTTTGTAAGAAAGCACCTGATTTGGGGAACAGAACAGCCTTATTTCACACAGTATTGTGTTCGGCAACGAATAAGTTTGTTTTCTAAACAAACTACTTTAGAAATGATGGTAGTCTATTAAGTTGTACATCTTGTTAGATTACACAAACTAGGAAAGTTTGATCTTCCTGCACTGAAGACTCTTCGTAAGAAGGCAACTCATTTGTAGACAGGAACTGGCTTACTTCACACAGTACTGCGTTCGGCAATGAAGGTGTTTGTTTTCTAAACAAACTACATTAGAAATGTGGTTAATCTACTAAGTTGTACATCTTGTTAGATTACACAAACTAGGAAAGTTTCATCTTGCTGCACTGAAGACTCTTCATAAGAAAGCAACTCATTTGGGGAACAGAACAGCCTTATTTCACACAGTACTGTGTTCGGCAATGAAGGTGTTTGTTTTGTAAACAAACTACTTTAGAAATGTGGTTAATCTACTAAATTGTACATCTTGTTAGATTACACAAACTAGGAAAGTTTGATCTTGCTGAACTAAAGAAACTTCGTGAGAAAGCAACTCATTTCCAGACTAGAACTGGCTTATTTCACACAGTACTGTGTTCGGCAATGAAGGTGTTTGTTTTCTAAACAAACTACGTCAGAACTGTGGTTATTCTACTAAATTGTATATCTTGTTAGATTACACAAACTAGGAAAGTTTGATCTTGCTGCACTGAAGACTCATCATAAGAAAGCAACTCATTTGGGGAACAGAACAGACTTAATTACACAGTACTCTGTTCGGCAATGAAGGCGTTTATTGTCTAAACAAACTACATTAGAAATGTGGTTAATCTACTAAGTTGTACATCTTGTTAGATGACACAAACTAGGAAAGTTTGATCTTCCTGCATTGAAGACTGTTCGTAAGAAAGCAACTGATTTGGGGAACAGAACAGCCTTATTTCACACAGTAGAGTGTTCGGCAACTAATGAGTTTGTTTTCTAAACAAACTATTTTAGAAAAGATGGTAGTCTATTAAGTTGTACATCTTGTTATATTACATAAACTAGGAAAGTTTGATCTTCCTGCACTGAAGACTCTTCGTAAGAAAGCCACTCATTTGCAGAACAGAACAGCCTTATTTCACACAGTACTGTGTTCGGCAATGAAGGCGTTTGTTTTGTAAACAAACTACGTTAGAAATGTGGTTAATCTACTAAGTTGTACATCTTGTTAGATTACACAAACTAGGAAAGTTTGATCTTGCTGCACTAAAGAAACTTCGTAAGAAAGCAACTCATTTGCAGAATAGAACTGGCTTATTTCACACAGTACTGTGTTCGGCAATGAAGGTGTTTGTTTTCTTAACAAACTACGTTAGAAATGTGGTTAATCTACGAAATTGTACACCTTGTTAGATTACACAAACTAGGAAAGTTTGATCTTGCTGCATTGAAGACTCTTCATAAGAAAGCAACTCATTTGGGGAACAGAACAGCCTTATTTCACACAGTACTGTGTTTGGCAATGAAGGCGTTTGTTTTCTAAACAAACTACATCAGAACTGTGGTTATTCTACTAAATTGTACATCTTGTTAGATTAAGCAAACTAGGAGAGTTTGATCTTGCTGCACTGAAGACTCTTCGTAAGAAAGCAACTCATTTGGGGAACAGAACAACATTATTTCACACAGTACTGTGTACGGCAATGAAAGCGTTTGTTTTCTAAACAAACTACGTCAGAACTGTGGTTATTCTACTAAATTGTACATCTTGTTAGATTAAGCAAACTATGAAAGTTTGATCTTGATGCACTGAAGACTCTTCGTAAGAAAGCAACTGATTTGGGGAACAGAACAGCCTTATTTCACATAGTACTGTGTTCGGCAATGAATGAGTTTGTTTTCTAAACAAACTACTTTAGAAATGATGGTAGTCTATTGAGTTGTACATCTTGTTAGATTACACAAACTAGGAATGTTTGATCTTGCTGCACTGAAGACTCTTCGAAAGAAAGCAACTCATTTGGAGAACAGAACTGGCTTACTTCACACAGTACTGTGTTCGGCAATGAATGTGTTTGTTTTCTAAACAAACTATGTTAAAAATGTGGTTAATCTACTAAATTGTCCATCTTGTTATATTACACAAATTAGGAAAGTTTGATCTTCCTGCACTGAAGACTCTTCGTAAGAAAGCAACTCATTTGGGAAACAGAACAAACTTATTTCAGACAGTTCTGTGTTCGGCAATGAATGGATTTGTTTTCTAAACAAACTACTTTAGAAATGAAGGTAGACTATTAAGTTGTACATCTTGTTAGATTACACAAACTAGGAAAGTTTGATGTTGCTGCACTGAAGACTCTTCGTAAGAAAGCAACTTATTTGTAGAACAGAACTGGCTTACTTCACACTGTACTGAGTTGGGCAATGAAGGTGTATGTTTTCTAAACAAACTACGTTAGAAATGTGGTTAATCTACGAAGTTTTACATCTTGTTACATTACACAAACTAGGAAAGTTTGATCTTGCTGCATGAAGACTCTTCGTAAGAAAGCAACTCATTTGGAGAACAGAACTGGCTTATTTCACACAGTACTGTGTTCGGCAATGAAGGTGTTAGTTTTCTAAACAAACTACATTAGAGATGTGGTTAATCTACTAAGTTGTACATCTTGTTAGATTACACAAAATAGGAATGTTTCATCTTGCTGCACTGAAGAGTCTTCGTAAGAAAGCAACTCATTTGGAGAACAGAACAGCCTTATTTCACACAGTACTGTGTTCACCAATGAATGGGTTTGTTTTCTAAACAAACTTCTTTAGAAATGAAGGTAGTCTATTAAGTTGTACATCTTGTTAGATTACACAAAGTGGGAAAGTTTGATCTTGCTGCACTGAAGACTCTTCGTAAGAAAGCAACTAATTTGTAGAACAGAACTGGCTTATTTCACACAGAACTGCGTTCGGCAATGAAGGTGTTTGTTTTCTAAACAAACTACGTTAGAAATGTGGTTAATCTACTAAATTGTACATCTTGTTAGATTACACAAACTAGGAAATTTTGATCTTCCTGCACTGAAGACTCTTCATAAGAAAGCAACTCATTTGGGGAACAGAACAGCCTTATTTCACACAGTACTGTGTTCGACAATGAAGGCGATTGTTTTCTAAACAAACTACGTTAGAAATGTGGTTAATCTACTAAATTGTACACCTTGTTAGATTACACAAACTAGGAAAGTTTTATCTTGCTGCACTGAAGACTCTTCGTAAGAAAGCAACTCATTTGCAGAACACAACTGGCTTATTTCACACAGTACTGTGTTCGGCAATGAAGGTGTTTGTTTTCTAAAGAAACTAGGTTAGAAATGTGGTTAATCTACTAAATTGTACATCTTGTTAGATTACACAAACTAGGAAACTTTGATCTTGCTGCACTGAAGACTCTTCGTAAGAAAGCAACACATTTGGAGAATAGAACTGGCTTATTTCACACAGTACTGCGTTCAGCAATGAAGGTGTTTGTTTTGTAAACAAACTACGTTAGAAATGTGGTTAATCTACTAAATTCTACATGTTGTTAGATTACACAAACTAAGAAAGTTTGATCTTGCTGCATTGAAGACTCTGCGTAAGAAAGCAACTCATTTGGGTAACAGAACAACATTAATTCACACAGTACTGTGTACGGCAATGAAAGCGTTTGTTTTCTAAACAAACTACGTCAGAACTGTGGTTATTCTACTAAATTTTACATCTTGTTAGATTAAGCAAACTAGGAAAGTTTGATTTTGCTGCACTGAAGACTCTTCGTAAGAAAGCAACTGATTTGGGGAACAGAACAGTCTTATTTCACACAGTACTGTGTTCGGCAACGAATGGGTTTGTTTTCTAAACAAACTACTTTAGAAATGATGGTAGTCTATTGAGTTGTACATCTTGTTAGATTACACAAACTAGGAATGTTTGGTCTTGCTGCACTGAAGACTCTTCGAAAGAAAGCTACTCATTTGGAGAACAGAACTGGCTTATTTCACACAGTACTGTGTTCGGCAATGAAGGTGTTTGTTTTCTAAACAAACTACTTTAGAAATATGGTTAATCTACTAAATTGTACATCTTGTTAGATTACACAAACTAGGAAACTTTGATCTTGCTGCACTGAAGACTCTTCGTAAGGAAGCCACTCTTTTGGAGAATAGAACTGGCTTATTTCACACAGTACTGTGTTCGGCAATGAAGATGTTTTTTTTCTAAACAAACTACGTTAGAAATGTGGTTAATCTACTAAGTTGTACATCTTGTTAGATTACACAAACTAGGAAAGTTTGATCTTTCTGCACTGAAGACTCTTCGTAAGAAAGCAACTCATTTGCAGAACAGAGCTGGCTTATTTCACACAGTACTGTGTTCAGCAATGAAGGTGTTTGTTTTCTAAACAAACTAGGTTAGAAATATGGTTAATCTACTAAATTGTACATCTTGTTAGATTACACAAACTAGGAAACTTTGATCTTGCTGCACTGAAGACTCTTCGTAAGGAAGCCACTCATTTGGAGAATAGAACTGGCTTATTCCACACAGTACTGTGTTCGGCAATGAAGATGTTTTTTTTCTAAACAAACTACGTTAGAAATGTGGTTAATCTACTAAATTGTACACCTTGTTAGATTACACAAACTAGGAAAGTTTGATCTTGGTGCAGTGAAGACTCTTCGTAAGAAAGCCACTCATTTCTGGAACAGAAAAGCCTGATTTCACACAGTACTGCTTAAGGCAATGAAGGCGTTTGTTTTCTAAACAAACTACGTTAGAAATGTGTTTTATCTACTAAATTCTACATCTTGTTAGATTACGCAAACTAGGAAAGTTTGATCTTGATGCACTGAAGACTCTTGGCAAGAAAGCAACTCATTTGGGGAACAGAACAGCCTTATTTCACACAGTACTGTGATCGGCAATGAATGGGTTTGTTTTCTAAACATACTACGTTAGAAATGTGGTTAATCTACTAATTTGTACATCTTGTTAGATTACACAAAGTAGGAAAGTTTGATCTTGCTGCACTGAAGACTCTTCATAAGAAAACAACTAATTTGGGGAACAGAACAGCCTTATTTCACACAGTACTGTGTTCGACAATGAAGGCGTTTTTTTCTAAACAAACTACGTTAGAAATGTGGTTAATCTACTAAATTGTACATCTTGTTAGATTACACAAACTAGGAAAGTTTGATCTTGCTGCACTGAAGACTCTTCGTAAGAAATCAACTCATTTGCAGAACAGAACTGGCTTATTTCACACAGTACTGTGTTCGGCAATGAAGGTGTTTGTTTTTTAAAGAAACTAGGTTAGAAATGTGGTTAATCTACTAAGTTGTACATCTTGTTAGATTCCACAAAGTAGGAAACTTTGATCTTGCTGCACTGAAGACTCTTCGTAAGAAAGCAACTCATTTGGAGAACAGAACTGGCTTATTTCACACAGTACTGTGTTCAGCAATGAAGGTGTTAGTTTTCTAAACAAACTACATTAGAGATGTGGTTAATCTACTAAGTTGTACATCTTGTTAGATTACACAAACTAGGAAAGTTTGATCTTGCTGCACGGAAGAGTCTTCGTAAGAAAGCAACTCATTTGGGGAACAGAACAGCCTTATTTCACACAGTACTGTGTTCGGCAAGGAAGGCGTTTGTTTTCTAAACAAACTACGTTAGAAATGTGGTTAATCTACTAAGTTGTACATCTTGTTAGATTACACAAACTAGGAAAGTTTGATCTTTCTGCACTGAAGACTCTTCGTAAGAAAGCAACTCATTTGCAGAACAGAACTGGCTTATTTCACACAGTATTGTGTTCAGCAATGAAGGTGTTTGTTTTCTAAACAAACTAGGTTAGAAATATGGTTAATCTACAAAATTGTACATCTTGTTAGATTACACAAACTAGGAAACTTTGATCTTGCTGCACTGAAGACTCTTCGTAAGGAAGCCACTCATTTGGAGAATAGAACTGGCTTATTTCACACAGTACTGTGTTCGGCAATGAAGATGTTTTTTTTCTAAACAAACTACGTTAGAAATGTGGTTAATCTACAAAATTGTACACCTTGTTAGATTACACAAACTAGGAAAGTTTGATCTTGGTGCAGTGAAGACTCTTCGTAAGAAAGCCACTCATTTCCGGAACAGAAAAGCCTGATTTCACACAGTACTGCTTAAGGCAATGAAGGCGTTTGTTTTCTAAACAAACTACGTTAGAAATGTGTTTTATCTACTAAATTCTACATCTTGTTAGATTACGCAAACTAGGAAAGTTTGATCTTGATGCACTGAAGACTCTTGGTAAGAAAGCAACTCATTTGGGGAACAGAACAGCCTTATTTCACACAGTACTGTGTTCGGCAATGAATGGGTTTGTTTTCTAAACAAACTACTTTAGAAATAAAGGTAGTCTATTAAGTTGTACATCTTGTTATATTACACAAACTAGGAGAGTTTGATCTTTCTGCACTGAAGACTCTTCGTAAGAAAGCAACTCATTTGTAGAACAGAACTGGCTTACTTCACACAGTACTGCATTCGGCAATGAAGGTGTTTGTTTTCTAAACATACTACGTTAGAAATGTGGTTAATCTACTAATTTGTACATCTTGTTAGATTACACAAACTAGGAAAGTTTGATCTTGCTGCACTGAAGACTCTTCATAAGAAAACAACTAATTTGGGGAACAGAACAGCCTTATTTCACACAGTACTGTGTTCGACAATGAAGGCGTTTTTTTCTAAACAAACTACGTTAGAAATGTGGTTAATCTACTAAATTGTACATCTTGTTAGATTACACAAACTAGGAAAGTTTGATCTTGCTGCACTGAAGACACTTAGTAAGAAATCAACTCATTTGCAGAACAGAACTGGCTTATTTCACACAGTACTGTGTCGGCAATGAAGGTGTTTGTTTTTTAAAGAAACTAGGTTAGAAATGGTTAATCTACTAAGTTGTACATCTTGTTAGATTCCACAAAGTAGGAAACTTTGATCTTGCTGCACTGAAGACTCTTCGTAAGAAAGCAACTCATTTGGAGAACAGAACTGGCTTATTTCACACAGTACTGTGTTCAGCAATGAAGGTGTTAGTTTTCTAAACAAACTACATTAGAGATGTGGTTAATCTACTAAGTTGTACATCTTGTTAGATTACACAAACTAGGAAAGTTTGATCTTGCTGCACGGAAGAGTCTTCGTAAGAAAGCAACTCATTTGGGGAACAGAACAGCCTTATTTCACACAGTACTGTGTTCGGCAAGGAAGGCGTTTGTTTTCTAAACAAACTACGTTAGAAATGTGGTGAATCTACTAAGTTGTACATCTTGTAAGATTACACAAACTAGGAAAGTTTGATCTTGCTGCACTGAAGAGTCTTCGTAAGAAAGCAACTCTTTTGGGGAACCGAACAGCTTTATTTCACACAGTACTGTGTTCGGCAATGAATTGGTTTGTTTTCTACACAAACTACTTTAGAAATGAAGGTAGTCTATAAAGTTGTACATATTTTTAGATTACACAAACTAGGAAAGTTCGATCTTACTGCATTGAAGACTCTTTGTAAGAAATCAACTCATTTATGGAACAGAACAGCCTTATTTCACACAGTACTGCATTCGCAAAAGTTGTTTGTTTTCTAAAAAACTACGTTCAAATGTGGTTAAGCTACTAAGTGTACACCTTGTTAGATTACACAAACTGGGAAAGTTGGATCTTGCTGCACTGAAGACTCTTCGTAAGAAAGCAACTCATTTTTGGAGAACAGAACTGGCTTATTTCACCCAGTACTGTTTTCTGCAATGAAGGTGTTTGTTTTCTAAAGAAACTACTTTACAAATGAAGGTAGTCTATTAAGTTGTACATCTTGTTTGATTACACAAACTAGGAAACTTCGATCTTACTGCATTGAAGACTCTTCAGAAGAAAGCAACTCATTTTTGGAACAGCACAGTCTTATTTCACACAGTACTGTGCTCGGCCATGAATGCCTTTGTTTTCTCCACAAACTACGTGAGAAATGTGGTTAATCTACTAAGTTGTACTTCTTGTTAGATTACACAAACTGGGAAAGTTTGATCTTGCTGCACTGAAGACTCTTCGCATTTAAAAGCAACTGATTTGGGAACAGAACAGCCTTATTTCACACAGTACTGTGTTCGGCAATGAAGGCGTTTGTTTTATAAACAAACTACTTTAGAAATGATGGTAGTCTATTAAGTTGTAGATCTTGTTAGATTACACAAACTAGGAAAGTTTGATCTTGCTGCACTGAGGACTCTTCGTAAGAAAGTAACTCATTTGGGAACAGAACAGCCTTATTTCACACAGTACTGTGTTCGGCAATGAATGGGTTTGTTTCCTGAACAAACTACTTTAGAAATGAAGGTAGTCTATTAAATTGTACACCTTGTTAGATTACACAAACTGGGAAAGTTTGATCTTGGGGCACTGAAGACTCTTCGTAAGAAAGCAACTCATTTGGGGAACAGAACAGCCTTATTTCACACAGTACTGCATTCGGCAAAAGTTGTTTGTTTTCTAAAAAAACCACGTTCGAAATGTGGTTAAGCTACTAAGTGTACACCTTGTTAGATTACACAAACTGGGAAAGTTGGACCTTGCTGCACTGAAGACTCTTCGTAAGAAAGCAACTCATTTGGAGAAAAGAACTGGCTTATTTCACCCAGTACTGTTTTCGGCAATGAAGGCGTTTGTTTTCTAAACAAACTACGTTAGAAATGTGGTTGATCTGCTAAATTGTACATCTTCTTAGATTACACAAACCAGGAAAGTTTGATCTTGCTGCACTTAAGACTCTTCGTAAGAAAGCAACTAATTTGAGAACAGAACTGGCTTATTTCACACAGTACTGAGTTCGGCAATGAAGGTGTTTGTTTTATAAACAAACTACGTTAGAAATGTGGATAATCTACTAAATTGTACACCTTGTTAGATTACACAAACTAGGAAAGTATGATCTTGGTGCACTGAAGACTCTTCGTAAGAAAGCAACTCATATGCGGAACAGAACAGCCTTATATCACACAGTATTGCGTTCAGCAATGAAGGTGTTTGCTTTCTAAATAAACTACGTTAGAAATGTGGTTAATCTACTAAATTCTACATCTTGTTAGATTACACAAACTCGGAATGTTTCATCTTGCTGCACTGAACACCCTTCGTAAGAAAGCAACTCATTTGGTGAACAGAACAGCCTTATTTCACACATTACTGTGTTTGGCAATGAAGGCGTTTGTTTTCTAAACAAACTACGTCAGAACTGTGGTTATTCTACTAAGTTGTACGTCCTGTTAGATTACGCAAACTAGGAAAGTTTGATCTTGCTTCATTGAAGACTCTTTGTAAGAAAGCAACTGATTTGGGGAACAGAACAGCCTTATTTCACACAGTACTGTGTTCGGCAATGAATGGGTTTGTTTTCTAAACAAACTACTTTAGAAATGATGGTAGTCTATTTAGTTGTACATCTTGTTAGATTACAAAAACTAGGAAAGTTTGATCTTGCTGCACTGAAGACTATTCGAAAGAAAGCAACTCATTTGGAGAACAGACCTGGCTTATTTCACACACTACTGTGTTCGGCAATGAAGGTGTTTGTTTTCTAAACAAACTAGGTTAGAAATGTGGTTAATCTACTAGGTTGTACATCTTGTTAGATTACACAAACTAGGAAACTTTGATCTTGATGCACTGAAGACTCTTCGTAACAAGCAACTCATTTGGAGAACAGAACTGGCTTATTTCACACATTACTGTGTTCGGCAATGAAGGTGTTTGTTTTCTAAACAAACTACGGTAGAAATGTGGTTAATCTACTAAATTGTACATCTTGTTAGAGTACACAAACTAGGAAATTTTGATCTTGCTGCACTGAAGACTCTTCGTAAGAAAGCCACTCATTTGAGGAACAGAACGGCCTTATTTTTACACAGTATTGTGTTTGGCAATGAAGGCGATTGTTTTCTAAACAAACTACGTCAGAACTGTGGTTATTCTACTAAATTGTACATCTTGTTAGATTAAGCAAACTAGGAAAGTTTGATCTTGATGCACTGAAGACTCTTCGTAAGAAAGCAACTGATTTGGGGAACAGTACAGCCTTATTTCACACAGTAGTGTGTTCGGCATCGAATGGGTTTGTTTTCTAAACAAACTACTTTAGAAATGATGGTAGTCTATTAAGTTGTACATCTTGTTAGATTACAAAGTAGGAAAGTTTGATCTTGCTGCACTGAAGACTCTTTGAAAGAAAGCAACTCATTTGGAGAACAGAACTGGCTTATTTCACACAGTACTGTGTAATAGCAATGAAGGTTTTTGTTTTCTAAACAAACTACGTTAGAAATGTGGTTAATCTGCAAAATTGTACATCGTGTTAGATTACACAAAGTAGGAAACTTTGATCTTGCTGCCCTGAAGACTCTTCGTAAGAAAGCAACTCATTTGGGGAACAGAACAGCCTTATTTCACACAGTACTGTGTTCGGCAATGAAGGAGTTTGTTTTCTAAACAAACTACGTTAGAAATCTGGTTAATCTACTAAATTGTACATCTTGTTAGATTACACAAACTAGGAAAGTTTGATCTTGCTGCACTGAAGACTCTTCGTAAGAAAGCCACTCATTTGCGGAACAGAACAGACTTATTTCACACAGTACTGTGTGCGGAAATGAAGGCGTTTGTTTTCTAAACAGACTACGTCAGAACTGTGGTTATTCTACTAAATTGTACATCTTGTTAGATTACGCAATCTAGGAAAGTTTGATCTTGATGCACTGAAGACTCTTCGTAAGAAAGCAACTGATTTGGGGAACAGAACAGCCTTATTTCACACAGTACTGTGTTCGGCAATGAATGGGTTTGTTTTCTAAACAAACTACTTTAGAAATGAATGTGGTCTATTAAGTTGTACATCTTGTTAGATTACACAAACTAGGAAAGTTTGATCTTGCTGCACTGAAGACTCTTCGTAAGAAAGCAACTCATTTGTAGAAAAAACTGGCTTACTTCACACAGAACTGCGTTCGGCAATGAAGGTGTTTGTTTTCTAAACAAACTACGTTAGAAATTCGATTAATCTACTAAGTTGTACATCTTGTTAGATTACACAAACTAGGAAAGTTTGATCTTGCTGCACTGAAGACTCTTCGTAAGAAAACAACTCATTTGTAGAACAGAACTGGCTTACTTCACACAGTACTGCGTTCGGCAGTGAAGGTGTTTGTTTTCTAAACAAACTACGTTAGAAATGTGGTTAATCTACTAAGTTGTACATCTTGTTAAATTACACAAACTAGGAAACTTTGATCCTTCTGCACTGAAGACTCGTCTTAAGAAAGCAACTGATTTCGGAAACAGAACAGCCTAATTTCACACAGTACTGTGTTCGGCAAAGAATGGGTTTGTTTTCTAAACAAACTCCGTTAGAAATGTGGTTAATCTGCTAAGTTGTACATCTTTTTACATTACACAAACTAGGAAACTTTGATGTTGCTGCACTGAAGACTCTTCTTAAGAAAGCAACTGATTTCGGGAACAGAACAGCCTCATTTCACACAGTACTGTGTTCAGCAATGAATGGGATTGTTTTCTAAACAAACTACGTTAGAAATGTGGTTAATCTACTAAGTTGTATATCTTGTTAGATTACACAAACTAGGAAAGTTTGATCTTGCTGCACTGAAGACTCTTCGTAAGAAAGCAACTCATTTGAAGAAAAGAACTGGCTTACTTCACACAGTACTGCGTTTGGCAATGAAAGTGTTTGTTATCTGAACAAACTACGTTAGAAATGTGTTTAATCTACTAAGTTGTACATCTTGTTAGATTACACAAACTAGGAAAGTTTGATCTTGCTGCCCTGTAGACTCTTCAGAAGAAAGCACCTCATTTGGGAAACAGAACAGCCTTATTTAACACAGTACTGTGTTCGGCAATGAAGGCGTTTGTTTTCTTAACAAACTACGTTAGAAATGTGGTTAATCTACTAAGTTGTACATCTTGTTAGATTACACAAACTAGGAAAGTTTGATCTTGCTGCACTGAAGACTCTTCGTAAGAAAGCAACTCATTTGGGGAACAGAACAGCCTTATTTCACACAGTACTGTGTTCGGCAATGAATGGGTTTTTTTTCTAAACAAACTACTTTAGAAATCATGGTAGTCTATTAAGTTGTACATCTTGTTAGATTACACAAACTAGGAAAGTTTGATCTTGCTGCACTGAGGACGCTTCATAAGACAGCAACAAATTTGGGGAACAGAACAGCTGTATTTCACACATCTTGTTAGATTACACAAAGTAGGAAACTTTGATCTTGCTGCACTGAAGACTCTTCGTAAGAAAGCAACTCATTTGGAGAACAGAACTGGCTCATTTCACACAGTACTGCATTTGGCAATGATGGTGTTTGTTTTCTAAAGAAAGTACGTTAGAAATGTGGTTAATCTACTAAATTCTACATTTTGTTAAATTACACAAATTAGGAAAGTGTGATCTTCCTGCACTGAAGACGCTTCCTAAGAAAGCAACTCATTTGGGAAACAGAACAGCCTTATTTCACACAGTGCTGTGTTCGGCAATGAAGGCGTTTGTTTTCTAATCAAACTACGTTCAAAATGTGGTTAATCCACTAAATTGTACATCTTGATAGATTACGCAATGTAGGAAAGTATGATCTTGCTGCACTGAAGTCTCTTCGTAAGAAAGCAACTCATTTGCAGAACAGAACTGGCTTATTTCACACAGTACTGTGTTTGGCAATGAAGGTGTTTGTTTTCTAAACAAACTACGTTATTAATGTGGTTCATCTACTAAGTTGTATATCTTGTTAGATTACACAAACTAGGAAACTTTGATCTTGCTGCACTGAAGACTCTTCGTAAGAGAGCAACTCATTTGGAGAACAGAACTGGCTTATTTTACATAGTACTGTGTTCGGCAATGAAGGTGTTTGTTTTCTAAACAAACTACGTTAGAAATGTGGTTAATCTACTAAATTATATATATTGTTAGATTACCCAAACTAAGAAACTTTGGTCTTGCTGCACTGAAGACTCTTCAAAAGAAAGCAACTGATTTCAGGAACAGAACAGCCTTATTTCACACAGTACTGTGTTCCGCAATGAATGGGTTTGTTTTCTAAACAAACTACGTTAGAAATGTGGTTAACCTACTAAGTTGTATATTTTGTTAGATTACACAAATTACGAAAGTTTGATCTTGCTGCACTGAAGACTCTTGGTAAGAAAGCAACTCATTTGAAAAAACAGAACTGGCTTACTTCACACAGTACTTCGTTCGGCAATGAAGGTGTTTGTTATCTAAAAAAAGTACGTTAGAAATGTGGTTAATCTACAAAGTTGTACATCTTGTTAGATTACACAAACTAGGAAAGTTTGATCTTGCTGCCCTGAAGACTCTTCGTAAGAAAGCAACTCATTTGGGGAACACAACAGCCTTATTTCACACAGTACTGCTTTAGGCAATAAAGGTGTTTGTTTTCTAAACAAACTACGTTAGAAATGTGGTCAATCTACTAAATTCTACATCTTGTTAGATTACACAATCTAGCAAAGTATGATATGGTGCCCTGAAGAGTCTTCGTAAGAAAACAACTCATTTGGGGAAAAGAACAGCCTTATTTCACACAGTATTGTGATTGGCAATGAAGGCGTTTGTTTTCTAAACAAACTACTTTAGAAATGATGGTAGTCTATTAAGTTGTACATCTTGTTAGATTACACAAACTAGAAAAGTTTGATCTTGCTGCACTGAAGACTCTTCGTAAGAGAGCAACTCATTTGGAGAACAGAACTGGCTAATTTCACATAGTACTGTGTTCGGCAATGAAGGTGTTTGTTTTCTAAACAAACTACGTTAGAAATGTGGTTAATCTACTAAATTATATATATTGTTAGATTACCCAAACTAGGAAACTTTGGTCTTGCTGCACTGAAGACTCTTCAAAAGAAAGCAACTGATTTCGGGAACAGAAGAGCCTTATTTCACACAGTACTGTGTTCGGCAATGAATGGGTTTGTTTTCTAAACAAACTACGTTAGAAATGTGGTTAACCTACTAAGTTGTATATCTTGTTAGATTACACAAATTACGAAAGTTTGATCTTGCTGCACTGAAGACTCTTCGTAAGAAAGCAACTCATTTGAAAAAACAGAACTGGCTTACTTCACACAGTACTGCGTTCGGCAATGAAGGTGTTTGTTATCTAAAAAAACTACGTTAGAAATGTGGTTAATCTACAAAGTTGTACATCTTGTTAGATTACACAAACTAGGAAAGTTTGATCTTGCTGCCCTGAAGACTCTTCGTAAGAAAGCAACTCATTTGGGGAACACAACAGCCTTATTTCACACAGTACTGCTTTAGGCAATAAAGGTGTTTGTTTTCTAAACAAACTACGTTAGAAATGTGGTCAATCTACTAAATTCTACATCTTGTTAGATTACACAAGCTAGGAAAGTATGATCTTGGTGCCCTGAAGAGTCTTCGTAAGAAAGCAACTGATTTGGGGAACAGAACAGCCTTATTTCACACAGTATTGTGATTGGCAATGAAGGCGTTTTTTTTCTAAACAAACTACTTTAGAAATGATGGTAGTCTATTAAGTTGTACATCTTGTTAGATTACACAAACTAGGAAACTTTGATCTTGCTGCACTGAAGACTCTTGTTAAGAAAGCAACTCATTTGGAGAACAGAACTGGCTTATTTCAAACAGTACTGTGTTCGGCAATGAAGGTGTTTGTTTTCTAAACAAACTACGTTAGAAATGCGGTTAATCTAGGAAATGGTACACCTTGTTAGATTACACAAACTAGGAAAATTTGATCTTGCTCCACTGAAGACTCTTGTTAAGAAAGCAACTCATTTGGAGAACAGAACTGGCTTATTTCACACAGTACTGTGTTCGGCAAGGAAGGTGTTTGTTTTCTAAACAAACTACCTTAGAAATGTGGTTAATCTACTAAATTCTACATCTTGTTAGATTACGCAAACTAGGAAAGTTTGATCTTGCTGCAGTGAAGACTCTTGTTAAGAAAGCAATTCATTTGGGGAACAGAACAGCCTTATTTCACACAGTACTGTGTTCGGCAACGAATGGGTTTGTTTTCTACACAAACTACCTTCGAAATGTGTTTAATCTACTAAGTTGTATATCTTGTTAGATTACACAAACTAGGAAAGTTTGATCTTGCTGCACTGAAGAGTCTTCGTAAGAAAGCAACTCATTTGAAGAAAAGAACTGGCTTACTTCACACAGTACTGCATTTGGCAATGAAAGTGATTGTTATCTAAACAAACTACGTTAGAAATGTCGTTAATCTACAAAGTTGTACATCTTGTTAGATTACACAAACTAGGAAAGTTTGATCTTGCTGCCCTGAAGACTGTTCGTAAGAAAGAAATTCATTTGGGGAACAGAACAGCCTTATTTCACACAGTACTGCTTTCGGCAATAAAGGTGTTTATTTTCTAAACAAACTACGTTAGAAATGTGGTCAATCTACTAAATTCTACATCTTGTTAGATTGCGCAAGCTAGGAAAGTATGATCTTGCTGCCCTGAAGAGTCTTCATAAGAAAGCAACTCATTTGGGAAACAGAACAGCCTTATTTCACACAGTATTGTGATTGGCAATGAAGGCGTTTGTTTTCTAAACAAACTACTTTAGAAATGATGGTAGTCTATTATGTTGTACATCTTGTTAGATTACACAAACTAGGAAACTTTGATCTTGCTGCACTGAAGACTCTTGTTAAGAAAGCAACTCATTTGGGAACAGAACTGGTTTATTTCACACAGTACTGTGTTCGGCAATGAAGGTGTTTGTTTTCTAAACAAACTACGTTAGAAATGCGGTTAATCTAGTAAATTGTACACCTTGTTAGATTACACAAACTAGGAAACTTTGATCTTGCTCCACTGAAGACTCTTGTTAAGAAAGCAACTCATTTGGAGAACAGAACTGGCTTATTTCACACAGTACTGTGTTCATCAATGAAGGCGTTTGTTTTCTAAACAAACTACGTTAGAAATGTGGTTAATCTACTAAATTGTACACCTTGTTAGATTACACAAACTAGGAAACTTTGATCTTGCTGCACTGAAGACTCTTCGGAAGAAAGCAACTCATTTGGAGAACAGAACTGGCTTATTTCACACAGTACTGTGTTCGGCAATGAAGGTGTTTGTTTTCTAAACAAACTACGTTAGAAATATGGTTAATCTACTAAATTGTACACCTTGTTAGATTACACAAACTGGGAAAGTTTGATCTTCCTGCACTGAAGACTCTTCGTAAGAAAGCCACTCATTTCCAGAACAGAACAGCCTGATTTCACACAGTACTGCGTTTGGCAATGGAGGTGTTTGTTTTCTAAACAAACTACGTTAGAAATGTGGTTAATCTACTAAATTCTACATCTTGTTAGATTACGCAAACTAGGAAAGTTTGATCTTGCTGCACTGAAGACTCTTGTTAAGAAAGCAATTCATTTGGGGAACAGAACAGCCTTATTTCACACAGTACTGTGTTCGGCAATGAATGGGTTTGTTTTCTACACAAACTACCTTCAAAATGTGTTTAATCTACTAAGTTTTATATCTTGTTAGATTACACAAACCAGGAAAGTTTGATCTTGCTGCACTGAAGAGTCTTCGTAAGAAAGCAACTCATTTGAAGAAAAGAAATGGCTTACTTCACAAAGTACTGCATTTGGCAATGAAAGTGTCTGTTATCTAAACAAACTACGTTGGAAATGTGTTTAATCTACTAAGTTGTACATCTTGTTAGATTACACAAACTAGGAAAGTTTGATCTTGCTGCCCTGTAGACTCTTCTTAAGAAAGCAACTCATTTGCAGAACAAAACAGCCTTATTTCACACAGTACTGTGTTCGGCAATGAAGGCGTTTGTTTTCTAAACAAACTAGGTTAGAAATGTGGTTAATCTACTAAGTTGTACATCTTGTTAGATGACACAAATTAGGAAACTTTGATCTTGCTGCACTGAAGACTCTTAGTAAGAAAGCAACTCATTTGGAGAAAAGAACTGGCTTATTTCACACAGTACTGCGTACGGCAATGAAGGTGTTTGTTATCTCAACAAACTACGTTAGAAATGTGGTTAATCTACAAAGTTGTACATCTTTTTAGATTACACAAACTAGGAAAGTTTGATCTTGCTGCCCTGAAGACTCTTCGTAAGAAAGCAACTCATTTGGGGAACAGAACAGCCTTATTTCACACAGTACTCCTTTCGGCAATAAAGGTGTTTGTTTTCTAAACAAACTACGTTAGAAATGTGGTCAATCTACTAAATTCTACATCTTGTTAGATTACACAAGCTAGGAAAGTATGATCTTGCTGCCCTGAAGAGTCTTCGTAAGAAAGCAACTCATTTGGGGAACAGAACAGCCTTATTACACAGTATTGTGATTGGCAATGAAGGCGTTTGTTTTCTAAACAAACTACTTTAGAAATGATGGTAGTCTATTAAGTTGTACATCTTGTTAGATTACACAAACTAGGAAACTTTGATCTTGCTGCACTGAAGACTCTTCGTAAGAAAGCAACTCATTTGGAGAACAGAACTGGCTTATTTCAAACAGAATGTGTTCGGCAATGAAGGTGTTTGTTTTCTAAACAAACTACGTTAGAAATGTGGTTAATCTACTAAATTGTACATCTTGTTAGATTACAGAAACTAGGAAACTTTGATCTTGCTGCCCTGAAGACTGTTGTTAAGAAAGAACCTCATTTGGAGAACAGAACTGGCTTATTTCAAACAGTACTGTGTTTGGCAATGAAGGTGTTTGTTTTCTAAACAAACGACGTAAGAAATGCGGTTAATCTAGTAAATTGTACAGCTTGTTAGATTACACAAACTAGGAAACTTTGATCTTGCTGCACTGAAGACTCTTCGGAAGAAAGTAACTCATTTGGAGAACAGAACTGGCTTATTTCACACAGTACTGTGTTCGGCAATGAAGGTGTTTGTTTTCTAAACAAACTACGTTAGAAATATGGTTAATCTACTAAATTGTACACCTTGTTAGATTACACAAACTAGGAAAGTTTGATCTTGCTGCACTGAAGACTCTTCGTAAGAAAGCCACTCATTTCCAGAACAGAACAGCCTGATTTCACACAGTACTGCGTTTGGCAATGAAGGTGTTTGTTTTCTAAACAAACTACGTCAGAACTGTGGTTATTCTACTAAATTGTAGAAATGATGGTAGTCTATTAAGTTGTACATCTTGTTAGATTACACAAACTAGGAAACTTTGATATTGCTGCACTGAAGACTCTTGAAGAAAGCAACTCATTTCCAGAACAGAACTGGCTTATTTCAAAGAGTGCTGTGTTCGGCAATGAAGGTGTTAGTTTTCTGAACAAACTACGTTAAAAATGTGGTTAATATACTAAATTGTACAACTTGTTAGATTACACAAATTAGGAAAGTTTGATCTTGCTGCACTGAAGACTTCGTAAGAAAGCAACTCATTTGGGGAACAGAACAGCCTTATTTCACACAGTACTGTGTTTGGCAATGAATTGGCTTGTTTTCTAAACAAACTACTTTAGAAATGAAGGTAGTCTATTAAGTTGTACATCTCTTTTGATTACACAAACTAGGAAACTTTGATCTTGCTGCACTGAAGACTCTTCGTAAGAAAGCAACTCTTTTGTAGAACACAACTGGCTTACTTCACACAGTACTGCGTTCGGCAATGAAGGTGTTTGTTTTCTAAACAAACTACGTTAGAAATGTGGTTAATCTACGAAATTGTATATCTTGTTAGATTACACAAACTAGGAAACTTTGATCTTGCTGCACTGAAGACTCTTGTTAAGAAAGCAACTCATTTGGAGAACAGAACAGCCTTATTTCACACAGTACTGTGTTCGGCAATGAATGGGTTGTTTTCTAAACAAACTACTTTAGAAGTGATGGTAGTCTATTAAGTTGTACGTCTTGTTAGATTACACAAACTAGGAAAGTTTGATCTTGCAGCACTGAGAACTCTTCGTAAAAAAGCAACTCATTTGGGGAACAGAACAGCCTTTTTTCACACAGTACTGTGTTCGGCAATGAAGGCGTTTGTTTTCTGAACAAACTACGTCAGAACTGTGGTTATTCTACTAAATTGTACATCTTGTTAGATTAAGCAAACTAGGAAAGTTTGATCTTGCTGCACTGAAGACTGTTCGTAAGAAAGCAACTGATTTGGCGAACAGAACAGCCTTATTTCACACAATACTGTGTTCGGCAACGAATGAGTTTGTTTTCTAAACAAACTACTTTAGAAATGATGGTAGTCTTTTAAGTTGTACATCTTGTTAGATTACAAAAACTAGGAATGTTTGATCTTCCTGCACTGAAGACTTTTCGTAAGAAAGCAACTCATTTGTAGAACAGAACTGGCTTACTTCATACAGTACTGCGTTCGGCAATGAAGGTGTTTGTTTTCTAAACAAACCAAGTTAGAAATGTGGTTAATCTACTAACTTGTACATCTTGTTATATTACACAAACTAGGAAAGTTTCATCTTGCTGCACTGAAGACTCTTCATAAGAAAGCAACTCATTTGGGGAACAGAACAGCCTTATTTCACATAGTACTGTGTTCGGCAATGAAGGCGTTTTTTTTGTAAACAAACTACTTTAGAAATGATGGTAATCTATTAAGTTGTACATCTTGTTAGATTACACAAACTAGGAAAGTTTGATCTTGCTGCACTGAAGACTCTTCGTAAGAAAGCAACTCATTTGGAGAAGAGAACTAGCTTTTTTCACACAGTACTGTGTTCGCCAATGAAGGTATTTGTTTTCTAAACAAACTACGTTAAAAATGTGGTTAATCTACTAAATTGTACAACTTGTTAGATTACACAAATTAGGAAAGTTTGATCTTGCTGCACTGAAGACTTCGTAAGAAAGCAACTCATTTGGGGAACAGAACAGCCTTATTTCACACAGTACTGTGTTCGGCAATGAATTGGTTTGTTTTCTAAACAAACTACTTTAGAAATGAAGGTAGTCTATTAAGTTGTACATCTCGTTTGATTACACAAACTAGGAAACTTTGATCTTGCTGCACTGAAGACTCTTCGTAAGAAAGCAACTCTTTTGTAGAACACAACTGGCTTACTTCACACAGTACTGCGTTCGGCAATGAAGGTGTTTGTTTTCTAAACAAACTACGTTAGAAATATCGTTAATCTACTAAGTTGTACATCTTGTTAGATTACACATACTAGGAAAGTTTGATCTTGCTGCACTGAAGACTCTTCGTAAGAAAGCAACTCATTTGCAGAACAGAAATGGCTTATTTCACACAGTACTGCGTTCGGCAAACAAGGTGTTTTTTTTCTAAACAAACTACGTTAGAAATGTGGTTAATCTTCTAAATTCTACATCTTGTTAGATTACAGAAATTAGGAAAGTTTGATCTTGCTGCACTGAAGACTCTTCGTAAGAAAGCAACTCATTTGGGGAACAGAGCTGCCTTATTTCACACAGTACTGTGTTCGGCAATGAAGGTGTTTGTTTCCTAAACAAACTACGTTAGAAATGTGGATAATCTACTAATTTGTACATCTTCTTAGATTACACAAACTAGGAAACTTTGATCTTGCTGCACTGAAGACTCTTCGTAAGAAAGCAACTCATTTGGGGAACAGAACAGCCTTATTTCACACAGTACTGTGTTGGCATTGAAGGCGTTTGTTTTTCTAAAGCAAACTACGTCAGAACTGTGGTTATTCTACTAAGTTGTACATCTTGTTAGATTACCAAACTAGGAAAGTTTGATCTTGCTGCATTGAAGACTCTTCGTAAGAAAGCAACTGATTTGGGGAACAGAACTGCCTTATTTCACACAGTACTGTGTTCGACAATGACTGGGTTTGTTTTCTAAACAAACTACTTTAGAAATAATGGTAGTCTATTAAGTTGTACATCTTGTTAGATTACACAAACTAGGAAAGTTTGATCTTCCTGCACTGAAGACTCTTCGTAAGAAAGCAACTCATTTGGAGAACAGAACTGGCTTATTTCACACAGTACTGTGTTCGGCAATGAAGTTGTTTGTTTTCTAAACAAACTACGTTAGAAATGTGGTTAATCTACTAAATTGTACACCTTGTAAGATTACACAAACTAGGAAAGTTTGATCTTGCTGCACTGAAGACTCTTCGTAAGAAAGCAACTCATTTGAGTAACAGAACAGCCTTATTTCACACAGTAATGCGTTCGGCAATGAAGGTGTTTGTTTTATCAACAAACTATGTTAGAAATGTGGTTAATCTACTAAATTCTACATCTTGTTAGATTACACAAACTAGGAAAGTTTGATCTTGCTGCACTGAAGACTCTTCGTAAGAAAGCTTCTCATTTGTAGAACAGAACTTCCTTACTTCACACAGTACTGCGTTTGGCAATGAAGGTGTTTGTTTTCTAAACAAACTACGTTAGAAATGTGGTTAATCTACTAAGTTGTACATCTTGTTCGATTACACAAACTAGGAAACTTTGATCTTGCTGCACTGAAGACTCTTCGTAAGAAAGCAACTCATTTGTAGAACACAACTGGCTTACTTGACAGAGTACTGCGTTCGGCAATGAAGGTGTTTGTTTTCTAAACAAACTATGTTGGAAATATCGTTAATCTACTATGTTGTACATCTTGTTAGATTACACAAAGTATGAAAGTTTGAACTTGCTGCAGTGAATACTCTTCGTAAGAAAGCAACTCATTTGTAGAACAGAACTGGCTTATTTCACACAGTACTGCGTTTGGCAATGAAGGTGTATGTTTTCTGAACAAACTACGTTAGAAATGTGTTTAATCTACTAAATTGTACATCTTGTTAGATTACACAAACTAGGAAACTTTGATCTTGCTGCACTGAAGACTCTTCGTAAGAAAGCAACTGATTTCTGGGACAGAACAGCCTCATTTCACACAGTACTGTGTTCGGCAATGAATGGGTTTGTTTTCTAAACAAACTATGTTCGAAATGTGGTTAATCTACTAAGTTGTATATCTTGTTAGATTACACAAACTAGGAAAGTTTGATCTTGCTGCACTGAAGAGTCTTCGTAAGAAAGCAACTCATTTGAACAACAGAAATGCCTTACTTCACACAGTACTGTGTTCGGCAATGAAGATGTTTGCTTTCTAAACAAACTACATTATAAATGTGGTTAATCTACTAAGTTGTACATCTTGTTAGATTACAGAAAATAGGAAAGTTTGATCTTGCTGCACTCAAGAGTCTTCGTAAGAAAGCAACTCATTTGGGGAACAGAACAGCCTTATTTCACACAGTACTGTGTTCGGCAATGAATGGGTTTGTTTTCTAAACAAACTACTTTAGAAATCTAGGTAGTCTATTAAGTTGTACATCTTCTTAGATTACACAAACTAGGAATGTTTGATCTTGCTGCACTGAAGACTCTTCGTAAGAAAGCAACTCATTTGTAGAACAGAACTGGCTTACTTCACACAGAACTGCTTTCGGCAATGAAGGTGTTTGTTTTCTAAACAAACTACGTTAGAAATGTGGTTAATCTACTAAATTGTACATCTTGTTAGATTACACAAATTAGGAAAGTTTGATGTTGCTGCACTGAAGACTCTTCGTAAGAAAGCAACTCATTTGGGGAACAGAACAGCCTTATTTCACACAGTACTGTGTTCGGCAATGAATGGGTTGTTTTCTAAACAAACTACTTTAGAAATGATGGCAGTCTATTAAGTTGTACGTCTTGTTAGATTACACAAACTAGGAAAGTTTGATCTTGCAGCACTGAGAACTCTTCGTAAAAAAGCAACTCATTTGGGGAACAGAACAGCCTTTTTTCACACAGTACTGTGTTCGGCAATGAAGGCGTTTGTTTTCTGAACAAACTACGTCAGAACTGTGGTTATTCTACTAAATTGTACATCTTGTTAGATTAAGCAAACTAGGAAAGTTTGATCTTGCTGCACTGAAGACTGTTCGTAAGAAAGCAACTGATTTGTGAACAGAACAGCCTTATTTCACACAATACTGTGTTGGCAGCGAATGAGTTTGTTTTCTAAACAAACTACTTTAGAAATGATGGTAGTCTTTTTAAGTTGTACATCTTGTTAGATTACAAAAACTAGGAATGTTTGATCTTCCTGCACTGAAGACTTTTCGTAAAAGAAAGCAACTCATTTGTAGAACAGAACTGGCTTACTTCATACAGTACTGCGTTCGGCAATGAAGGTGTTTGTTTTCTAAACAAACCAAGTTAGAAATGTGGTTAATCTACTAACTTGTACATCTTGTTATATTACACAAACTAGGAAAGTTTCATCTTGCTGCACTGAAGACTCTTCATAAGAAAGCAACTCATTTGGGAACAGAACAGCCTTATTTCACATAGTACTGTGTTCGGCAATGAAGGCGTTTTTTTTGTAAACAAACTACTTTAGAAATGATGGTAATCTATTAAGTTGTACATCTTGTTAGATTACACAAACTAGGAAAGTTTGATCTTGCTGCACTGAAGACTCTTCGTAAGAAAGCAACTCATTTGGAGAAGAGAACTAGCTTTTTTCACACAGTACTGTGTTCGCCAATGAAGGTATTTGTTTTCTAAACAAACTACGTTAAAATGTGGTTAATCTACTAAATTGTACAACTTGTTAGATTACACAAATTAGGAAAGTTTGATCTTGCTGCACTGAAGACTTCGTAAGAAAGCAACTCATTTGGGGAACAGAACAGCCTTATTTCACACAGTACTGTGTTCGGCAATGAATTGGTTTGTTTTCTAAACAAACTACTTTAGAAATGAAGGTAGTCTATTAAGTTGTACATCTCGTTTGATTACACAAACTAGGAAACTTTGATCTTGCTGCACTGAAGACTCTTCGTAAGAAAGCAACTCTTTTGTAGAACACAACTGGCTTACTTCACACAGTACTGCGTTCGGCAATGAAGGTGTTTGTTTTCTAAACAAACTACGTTAGAAATATCGTTAATCTACTAAGTTGTACATCTTGTTAGATTACACATACTAGGAAAGTTTGATCTTGCTGCACTGAAGACTCTTCGTAAGAAAGCAACTCATTTGCAGAACAGAAATGGCTTATTTCACACAGTACTGCGTTCGGCAAACAAGGTGTTTTTTTTCTAAACAAACTACGTTAGAAATGTGGTTAATCTTCTAAATTCTACATCTTGTTAGATTACAGAAATTAGGAAAGTTTGATCTTGCTGCACTGAAGACTCTTCGTAAGAAAGCAACTCATTTGGGGAACAGAACTGCCTTATTTCACACAGTACTGTGTTCGGCAATGAAGGTGTTTGTTTCCTAAACAAACTACGTTAGAAATGTGGATAATCTACTAATTTGTACATCTTCTTAGATTACACAAACTAGGAAACTTTGATCTTGCTGCACTGAAGAATCTTCGTAAGAAAGCAACTAATTTGGGGAACAGAACAGCCTTATTTCACACAGTACTGTGTTCGGCATTGAAGGCGTTTGTTTTCTAAGCAAACTACGTCAGAACTGTGGTTATTCTACTAAGTTGTACATCTTGTTAGATTACCAAACTAGGAAAGTTTGATCTTGCTGCATTGAAGACTCTTCGTAAGAAAGCAACTGATTTGGGGAACAGAACTGCCTTATTTCACACAGTACTGTGTTCGGCAATGACTGGGTTTGTTTTCTAAACAAACTACTTTAGAAATAATGGTAGTCTATTAAGTTGTACATCTTGTAAGATTACACAAACTAGGAAAGTTTGATCTTGCTGCACTGAAGACTCTTCGTAAGAAAGCAACTCATTTGAGTAACAGAACAGCCTTATTTCACACAGTACTGCGTTCGGCAATGAAGGTGTTTGTTTTATCAACAAACTATGTTAGAAATGTGGTTAATCTACTAAATTCTACATCTTGTTAGATTACACAAACTAGGAAAGTTTGATCTTGCTGCACTGAAGACTCTTCCTAAAGCTTCTCATTTGTAGAACAGAACTGCCTTACTTCAAACAGTACTGCGTTTGGCAATGAAGGTGTTTGTTTTCTAAAACAAACTACGTTAGAAATGTGGTTAATCTACTAAGTTGTACATCTTGTTCGATTACACAAACTAGGAAACTTTGATCTTGCTGCACTGAAGACTCTTCGTAAGAAAGCAACTCATTTAGAGAACAGAACAGCCTTATTTCACACAGTACTGTATTTGGCAATGAAGGCGTTTGTTTTCTAAACAAACTACGTCAGAACTGTGCTTATTCTACTAAATTGTACATCTTGTTAGATTAAGCAAAAATAGGACAGTTTGATCTTGCTGCACTGAAGACTCTTCGTAAGAAAGCAACTCATTTGAAGAACAGAACTGGTTTACTTCACACAGTACTGCGTTCGGCAATGAAGGTGTTTGTTATCTAAACAAACTACGTTAGAAATGTAGTTAATCTTCTAAATTGTACATCTTGTTTGATTACACAAACTAGGAAAGTTTGATTTTGCTGCCCTGAAGACTCTTGAAAGAAAGCAACTCATTTGGAGAACAGAAGTGGCTTATTTCACACAGTACTGTGTTAGGCAATGAAGGTGTTTTGTTTTCTAAACAAACTACGTTAGAAATAATAGTTAATCTACTAAGTTGTACATCTTGTTAGATTACACAAACTAGGAAACCTGGATCTTCCTGCACTGAAGACTCTTCGTAAAAGAAAGCAACTCATTTGCGGAACAGAACAGTCTTATTTCACACAGTACTGCGTTCGGCAAAGAAGGTGTTTTATTTCTAAACAAACTACGTTAGAAATGGTTAATCTCTAAATTGTACATCTTGTTAGATTACACAAACCAGGAAAGTTTGATTTTGCTGCCCTGAAGACTCTTGAAAGAAAGCAACTCATTTGGAGAACAGAACTGGCTTATTTCACACAGTACTGCGTTCGGCAATGAAGGTGTTTGTTTTCTAAACAAACTACGTTAGAAATATAGTTAATCTACTAAGTTGTACATCTTGTTAGATTACACAAACTAGGAAACTTTGATCTTGCTGCACTGAAGACTCTTCGTAAAGAAAGCAACTCATTTATGAGGAACAGAACAGTCTTATTTCACACAGTACTGCGTTCGGCAAAGAAGGTGTTTTATTTCTAAACAAACTACGTTAGAAATGTGGTTAATCTACTAAATTCTACATCTTGTTAGATTACAGAAATTAGGAAAGTTTGATCTTGCTGCACTGAAGACTCTTCCTAAGAAAGCAACTCATTTGGGAACAGAACAGCCTTATTTCACACAGTACTGTGTTCGGCAATGAAGAGGTGTTTGTTTCCTAAACAAACTACGTTAGAAATGTGGATAATCTACTAAATTGTACATCTTGTTAGATTACACAAACTAGGGAACATTGATCTTGCTGCACTGAAGACTCTTCGTAAGAAAGCAACTAATTTGAGGAACAGAACAGCCTTATTTCACACAGTACTGTGTTCGGCATTGAAAGCGTTTGTTTTCTAAGCAAACTACGTCAGAACTGTGGTTATTCTACTAAGTTGTACATCTTGTTAGATTACCAAACTAGGAAAGGTTGATCTTGCTGCATTGAAGACTCTTCCGTAAAGAAAGCAACTGATTTGGGAACAGAACTGCCTTATTTCACACAGTACTGTGTTCGGCAATGACTGGGTTTGTTTTCTAAACAAACTACTTTAGAAATAATGGTAGTCTATTAAGTTGTACATCTTGTTAGATTACACAAACTAGGAAAGTTTGATCTTCCTGCACTGAAGACTCTTCGTAAAGAAAGCAACTCATTTGGAGAACAGAACTGGCTTATTTCACACAGTACTGTGTTCGGCAATGAAGTTGTTTGTTTTCTAAACAAACTACGTTAGAAATGTAGTTAATCTACTAAATTGTACACCTTGCAAAGATTACACAAACTAGGAAAGTTTGATCTTGCTGCACTGAAGACTCTTCGTAAGAAAGCAACTCATTTGAGTAACAGAACAGCCTTATTTCACACAGTACTGCGTTCTGGCAATGAAGGTGTTTGTTTTATCAACAAACTATGTTAGAAATGTGGTTAATCTACTAAATTCTACATCTTGTTAGATTACACAAACTAGGAAAGTTTGATCTTGCTGCACTGAAGACTCTTCTAAGAAAGCTTCTCATTTGTAGAACAGAACTGCCTTACTTCAAACAGTACTGCGTTCGGCAATGAAGGTGTTTGTTTTCTAAACAAACTACGTTAGAAATGTAGTTAATCTACTAAGTTGTACATCTTGTTCGATTACACAAACTAGGAAACTTTGATCTTGCTGCACTGAAGACTCTTCGTGAAAGCAACTCATTTGAGGAACAGAACAGCCTTATTTCACACAGTACTGTATTTGGCAATGAAGGCGTTTGTTTTCTAAACAAACTACGTCAGAACTGTGCTTATTCTACTAAATTGTACATCTTGTTAGATTAAGCAAAATAGGACAGTTTGATCTTGCTGCACTGAAGACTCTTCTTAAGAAAGCAACTCATTTGAAGAACAGAACTGGTTTACTTCACAGTACTGTGTTCGGCAAATGAAGGTGTTTGTTATCTAAACAAACTACGTTAGAAATGTAGTTAATCTTCTAAATTGTACATCTTGTTTGATTACACAAACTAGGAAAGTTTGATTTTGCTGCCCTGAAGACTCTTGAAAAAAGCAACTCATTTGGAGAACAGAAGTGGCTTATTTCACACAGTACTGTGTTCGGCAATGAAGGTGTTTGTTTTCTAAACAAACTACGTTAGAAATAGTTAATCTACTAAGTTGTACATCTTGTTAGATTACACAAACTAGGAAACCTGGATCTTCCTGCACTGAAGACTCTTCGTAAGAAAGCAACTCATTTGCAGAACAGAACAGTCTTATTTCACACAGTACTGCGTTGGCAAAGAAGGTGTTTTATTTCTAAACAAACTACGTTAGAAATGTGGTTAATCTCTAAATTGTACATCTTGTTAGATTACACAAACCAGGAAAGTTTGATTTTGCTGCCCTGAAGACTCTTGAAAGCAACTCATTTGGAGAACAGAACTGGCTTATTTCACACAGTACTGTGTTCGGCAATGAAGGTGTTTGTTTTTCTAAACAAACTACGTTAGAAATGTGGTTAATCTACTAAGTTGTACATCTTGTTAGATTACACAAACTAGGAAACTTTGATCTGCTGCACTGAAGACTCTTCGTAAGAAAGCAACTCATTTCTGAGGAACAGAACAGTCTTATTTCACACAGTACTGTGTTTGGCCAAAGAAGGTGTTTTATTTCTAAACAAACTACGTTAGAAATGTGGTTAATCTACTAAATTCTACATCTTGTTAGATTACAGAAATTAGGAAAGTTTGATCTTGCTGCACTGAAGACTCTTCTAAGAAAGCAACTCATTTGGGAACAGAACAGCCTTATTTCACACAGTACTGTGTTCGGCAATGAAGGTGTTTGTTTCCCTAAACAAACTACGTTAGAAATGTGGATAATCTACTAAATTGTACATCTTGTTAGATTACACAAACTAGGAACATTGATCTTGCTGCA
>JAEOAD010000335.1:0-108916 GCA_036365145.1 Orientallactaga sibirica
ATGCATATATATGGAATTTTAATAATCTTGCCACCCAGGAAATGTGCTCCATGGATTAAATCAGAATTTGAGGTTAGGGGGAAAGGGTCTGAAGATGTTATCACATAGACCATAAGTCCATTCGTTCCAAGCTCTCCTGGGTAGGGACAAGGAGCCTGCCACAGGGCCTCACCACCACCTGTCAGCCTAGCAGCCCAGTGGCCATGCCTCAGAAACCCAGGACTCGACTATAAATAAATCAACCAGATCATCTCTAAGACACCTTCCAGCTTTGGCATGTTTGGTCTAGATTTTAATCAGCCAACCTGTGCCCAAGGACCCTGACTCAAGACAGATGGACTATAGCAGCCCACCACTGGAGAGCTGGTGTACACGGGCTTGGCCTTAGCAGGAGCTCAGTCAGAAGCTAGAGAAGCTAACTGGATGGAGGGGACTTGCTTTTACCACCCTCAATAAGGAAACGCAAGCCAAGGCCACACTGCAGGGATAGAGCTGGGGTCAGAGTTAGGAGAAGGCACACTACAGCCTACCAAGCTTTCCAGAGCAGCAGCAGAAAAGGAACACCTGCTTGCTGCCAGAGTACAGTCTTAAGGACGCAGGTCTTCTGATACAGATGCAAGTGTCTGGTGAACATCCTTACCTACTTTATACCAGCTTGAAGCTGTGCTAGGTAAGATGGTGAGGAGACAGCCACTGACATACTGTGGACCCCTTACTCCAGGGCCTTGCATTCTGGTGAGAGGTAGAAAGAGCCTCAGCTCTGTCTTCTGTGGCATCCATTCACTTATTTACTGAGCTACACCTATGTTCTCCCAGTGTACCTATGAATTCACCGGGCGTGCAGAGTGATCTTCTAAAAGATGAAGGTATCAGATCACTTCTGAAAACCTCTAAGGAGCTTCCCATCAGGAGAAGTCTGTGGACAACTCAATGCCCTGCTCCGTCTGGCTTCCACATGCTTCTCCTGCCCACCTGGCTATCTCTCACCCTTCACTGCTCTGTGGCCACCTGCCCTATCTCGTTCCTTCTAGCCTAACTCATACTCTCTCTCCTTGGAATTCTTCTTCATAGCATCCACCCGCTGCCCCAGAGAAGCCGCCGCCCCGCCCCACTGCTTGTCCTCTCCTGGGCTCCTTTCCACCTTGAAGCTTTACTTTGAATGTCATGTCTCAGAGATCTCCTCTCTGCTGCATTTATCAACAGTATCCATGTGAACAAGCCAGGAATCTAGAGAAACTCCCAGACCGCGTACAGCTCAGCTTATTGTCGACATCCCTTGTCGACTGGTGACGCAGTTACTTCAGTGAGGGTTCCGATAGCAAACAGATGGCACACCCAGAATAAGATGACATGAGGGGTTTGATGATGTGGATACAGGGAAACCACAAAAAAGGAGGGAAGGCTGAGTAGAGTCGGCCTTCAGAAGAGAAGCAATCTGCTTCCTCCCAATATGAGACAGAGTCATTTGGACTCCAAGTTCTCTTTGCTCCTTCCTCAGGCCTCCTGCTAGGACTCTGTTGACCAGATCCAACCTGAAACCGTAGCTCAGGGACCCAGGTCACACATCCATAAATGTCAACTGCCCCTTTGGAGAGGACAGATGGAGAAGAGCAGAAACAGACCCAGAGGCAGAGGAATTCTATCCAAGGTCGCCCTCCCTCCAGACTATCCAACACCCAACCATGCTATGTACCAGACCTACCCAGGGCCCAGGCTGACCAGACACTTCATTAACATTCACTGAACAGTAATGAGTGACGGCCAGGGAAGTTATTCAGTCACCACTTGTTGAGTAACTCATGAATGGCTGCGTTAGGCTAATGAGAATTTTGAAATAACTATGGTGCCTCAAAATGCACAGATAACGAAATTGTGAGACTCTCCATGTATTTCACCCAGAAAAGCTCTAGCTTACTCCTCCACAGCAAGAAGGGCGGACCAAAGGCTCTGCTCTGTGGCCTACGTCATTCTCTGGAATGACAGGCCCCTCCCGGCAGGATGGATGCCATTTACTTTCTAGGAGAGGCTGCCAGCCCCGCCCTGTTTGCTTTGTGGGCTGAGGACTCTAATAAGAAAGCCCCTGACACACTGGCGCTTGACTGCTTTCACCTCCTCCAGCTCATCAGGGAGGCCCCTGGCTAGAGGAGCCCAGGCTTTCCCTGCCAGCATTTCTACCTGCTAGCTGTGTGACTAAAATGGGAGCAATCTACTGTTCAGGGTCATAAATAATGTCTGTTAAGAACAAGTGGCAGGTTGGGAAAGCAAACTGGCACTTAGTTGGACGTGTCCTCCTCCTGTTGACTGCCTGTCACGGTGCTGGAATGGGCCGTGTAGCCTGTTGGAGGAGAAAAGTCACCAAGAGTCTCAATGAACAGTGGACCCTGCAAGCTACATGGCTGGCCACCAGACCAATGGTGGCAACTGGAACAATGGTGTCCATATCTGTTATGGGGGAATCAACTTCTCTTTGATCAGATTTGAGACCCACTACACATGAGGGAATTCGTGTCTGGTACTGAAAACCTCACCAAAAGTCTATGGGCGGTCAAAAGCCCTAGGAGTGTAGCTAATACTATTGTTTGGCCACCGAATTGTCCTCCGGATATTTATGTTTATGCCCATTTATTAATGTCACGTTCACTTTTGGTTAGAGAAGCATCTCCTTTCAGATGGCGTTGACATCAAAGTGCTGAGAAGTGACACAGGAGTGTTCAATACTAAGTGAGAGACACGTCTCTATCACATCCTCCAGGGCTTAGGGATCCTTGCAGAAGATGTGAGAGAAAGAATGCCAGAGGCAAAGGAAAGGGAAGAATGTTTTGGAATACTGCCTTCCAGATGTTAAGTGGGCTTTGACACTATCTATGCAAAGCCTGCATAACTCAAGGGGGAAAATGATGGCATCAGAATGAAAGAGGGACTGTTGGGAAGGAGTTCAGTGGAGGGGGAGTAAGGGAGAGGGGAAAAGGATGATGGGAGGGGTTTATGATCAAGGTACATTGTGTATGTGAAAGGAGGATGTTTAAAAAATAGAACAAGTAGCAGAGACTTATTAAATGTCATAAATGTAATTTTCATAAAGTCCTTGAGGGAAAGGATTATGTCTTTTTCAGCCTGATGTCCTGGGGATCTAACTTCAAGGACAACAAGACAAGCATCATTTTCCATCCATATCACCTATTTGATTAAATAGACAAGTAGTCCTACTCAGCTTTAAGCCTCAACCCCACTGAAAATGTGATGCCACTCCCTTCCCATCCACGGGTAATGCCTAATCTTTACCACTAACAGCTCAGTGGGACTGAGCGTCCCTAGCTTTCTCTGTAAGAATAAGCTTTACTTGGAAACAGAGTGGACTTAGGGCCACAGGACACCTTCAGTGGAAAGCAGAGAAGCACTCCAAGAAGTTTAACTACCCCATCATTTTGTTCTAGGAAACTTCCAGAAAGCCAGCCTTAAATTGATGGTTATCAGAGACACTCAACAAGTCTCTGGGGAGTCGCCTAAGACCTGCCCCCTTGAAGCCATAGATAGAGTTTGATTCCACCAACATTGAGTGTCTACCTATTGTCAGGCTTGGCCACCATTAGCACAGTCCATGCTGAAACTCAGCCTTGCACTTTGACAGAAGGAAGTAGACCATTCAAAGGCAGAAAATAAGACTGCGTGGACAACCACCCAAAACAATCAGCCCCTGGCCTGCACCCCATGCCCAGGGCCGGCTGCATGGTGTTCAGCGTATGCAGGCAGACAGGGCCTCCTTCTCAGAAGGACTTCATTGTGTTTAAACACAGCTGCCACCATCTTGAAATTCCTTATACTTTCTCAACAATGGCTTTGCATTTTCAGTTTCCCATAGCCTCAAGTTTTGCAGCCAGCCTTTTGCAAGTTTAATTTACGTTCTCTTTGCCTGTACCTCTGGAATCTCCTTTTAAAACTGGGGAAATAATCTCTGCTGGAAAGAGTGAGTTAAATGAGGCAATGGATAAGAAGCTTCCCCTATTTTAGCCCAAATCTTCATTCTTACTATGAAAAAAAATCTCTCCCCACCTTCCCAAGTTTATGTAAGGTCACTCTGGCAACACATTTACTAAAGGGAGAAACTTAGAAGTAAGTGACTTATCCAGAGAAAATTAGGACAAAACTGGAGCTTGGACCGGCATTGACAGGGATTCTGCCATGACCTGGCAGGTGTCCACCCCAGCCCTGGTTGTAGATGACCTTGAGTTTTGGGGTGATTTTTCTCTAAGCCCACACCTGTGACCAGAAGCACCTGAGGTCTAGTAGGCTGCTCACTTCCATGGACAGACAGCCACGTTCTCAGCCAAGGAGGGCCCCCTCTGTAAGACCCTCAGACCTAGGATAGCGTTCAGCACCCCCAAGCACATATGCATGCATGTGCACCGCACCTCACCTTGTGCAGCCTTGTTGGTGAGGATTAACCCTTTCTCTGCTTTATTTTTCTTCTTCTTCTTCAGCTTCAGCCCAAACATTCCCTTTCTGGAAAAAAAAAGAAGAAGAAGAAGAAAAAAAATTCAACAATAGAGTCATGGAAACTTTGAATCCATTCCCCTGCTGGGAGAAAGTAAACACAAAGAGATAACTGGCTGGGTCCTTCTGGACAACCAGCCACCTCATCCACTCTGGGTCAGGGTCAAAAGGCCAGCCCTCCATGTAGCTCAACTTTTGTGGAAACAACTAGACTTTGGAGAGGCTCCCTGGGGCTTCTAATCCTCCAGCACACCCATACCCGGGCTCAGCTAGGCACTCGACAGGAGTGGCATGCTTTGTTCAGGACAGCTAGCCTCCTCCGCTCAGCTTACAGATAGACAGCCAAGGTCCAGAGAGGCCCAGAACAGTTTCTAAGGCCACATAGCTCCTGAGCCTCAGTGCTGTCATTTGCGCCCAGGTCTGCCTGGTTTTAGGTGCTAACTACCAGGAAGCCCGAGTCTCCTACTGCTTTCAGCAGAGTGGACTGCCCTCACCTGAACCTGGCTCTCAGACTTGTTCAAAGTCAAGGGACTCTGCCAATTACTGAGTCCACACCACAAACACACAGCTCTGCTGGCTCATGGTACTTATTCAAAATGTCAGCTGCTATTATTATTGTTGTTATGGCCAAGGGCAGAAATCCATGTCCAAGTCTTGTCTTCTCACACGAAAGGGCTACTGTCCAGTCCATTGTCACTAACCAGTGAGGACATTCCTGACACTCCAACCACTGGAGCTGAGGGGCTACAGGTGTGGCTCTAGGTGGAAAGCTGGATGGTCACAGTGTGAAGGAGCATAGTGACAGGAGACAGGGAGGCTACTTGAGGCCTAGCAGGACCGAGAAAGGGGGACAGAACTGTGCACTTGGGGGAGTTAACAGCAGAGGCCACCACCCTGCTCAGTGGCATTCTAAAGCTCTAGAGCAGCACCTGGCAAGCCTGGAACAAGTCCATTAGACTTCCACACGCAGGACTTCTGAGCTAGTGGAGTTCCATGGTTGAGGTCATGCACTCCAAAATCAAACTGCCAGACTCACCCCAGCACTGTCTTCACAACTTTAAATGGGTTCGCCTAAGTTCTCCCAATGTTGGGGTTCCTCATGTGGGGGAATGACGTAAGTGCAAAGAAGTCCAGTCCAGTCCTTGGAGAATACAAGTTGCTCAAGAAACCAACCTTTGTTATTGTTATGACTGTTCTAAGGGATAGGATTAGGGCCAGCACGTAAAAGGAGACACATGTCCACTTAATCTATTCATTTACGCGCTTGTTTGCCTCTTCTCTTGATGTCCTTCTTTGACCTAGATGAGGAATTAAAGTGCTCCTACATCAATGCTGAACAACAGAATGGACCACAGTTGGAAGGGAAGGATAACCCTGTCCCTAGAGGTGTGTAAGCATGTACGTGAGGACGCCATGAAAGGATGCCACAGAGAGGAAAAGCATCAGAAGAGGAACTGACCTAGTGGACTTGGGGAATGAATCCTTTGCGACTCAGCAGTGCAGGCAGATAGAATTAATGGGTCCTGGGAGTCCCAGGACATGGAGAGGACTCCTACAAACAGTCACGGTGCCTCTCTGAGCCCAGATTCTTCATACACATAATGGAGATAATAATAATAAAGCACCTACTTTAGAGGGCCGCTGTGAGAATGAAATGAGACAAAGTAAGCCAACGGCCTACAGCAGTGTCTCATATATGAGAAGTGGGAAATAAGTGTCCTTCGGGCAGGGCGCTTTTCCTTCCTTGATACACCATCATCCTAAGTCCTCTGGGATCCTTCAGAGGGTGCATGGAGGGATGCCCCGTTCTCAGTTTTCTAAGACGCAGTTAGCAATAATCTTTCCAAAGGCTAGTTACCAAGCAGGAACCCACATCTAGGACCTTCCAAACCCTGAATGGGGACTTGTGCTCCCCAAGGGATCATTGCCAGGATGAGTTCACGGAGGAGAACCTGATGTTCCCAGGACGTTGGCCAAGGCTCTGTTGACTGCTTGACAAGGCTGAGTTACTTCCAGCCACACATCAGAAGTTGGTACAAATAAATGACAGTGTCCTCTAGAAGGAGACACTGCATTCCTTTTAGGGAGTGACAGCCCCTACACGACTGACCTCGGCATTCTGGATTCTCCATGGCTCGGGGAGAGAGGGACGCCTGACTTTGGAGGCAAGTTACCTGGCTCCTCTGAAACCAAGAGCTCTGGACCCTGCTGTCTGTTAAAGTCTCCTAAGGAGTTTGCACGAAGCTCTTAGGTCTTGAACCACCGTGAGAAAGCTTTACTTGGTCTAGGACAGAGCTAGTGTTAAGAAGCATGGGTCTAGACACAAGTGGAGCCCACTGCAGAATAACCAGAAACCTTTCCTGAATGCTGTGAGCTCCAGCCTCCTGGGTGGGGTGAGGTTAGCTTCACAAACACACAGGGTGTCTGCCTGAAACTGGGAATCAGTTATCAAGGGCTCACCCAGTGTGACTCCCAGCATGAAAAGGCTTGCCTGTGAAAATTCGTTTCTCTGCTTCAACATTCAGTAGCAGAGAGGAGGTATGGCTGGCCAGTCTCGAATGATGATGACAGTGGTAGATGGGAAAGGAGAAATTGAATCAGTGATGTAGGTGGGGGCTCAGGGGAGCTGTTGTGACTCTAGCTCTAGAATTTGGTACTTAGATGACCTTTCTTCTCCCATGTAACTCAAGGACACTTTTAATGTTTGTTATTTATTCTGAGAGAGAGAAAAAAGAGGCAAGGAGACAGAGAAACAGAGAGAGAGAATGGGCACTCCAGGGCCTCTAGCCACTGCAAATGAACTACAGACTTATGGGCCACCTTGTGCATCCAGCTTATGTGGGTCCTGGGAAATTAAAACTGGGTCCTTGGGCTTTGCAGGCAAGTGCCTTATCCACTATGCCATCTGTCCAGTTAGGTATAAATAATGCTATAGATAATTATAGTATCAATAACAAGAAAATGTGAGTTTCAATTCTTTTGTGCCTATATTCAGCTATATGCCAGAAATACCATTTTACAGACATTATGTAGAATCCCTACAACATACCATAGGCCAGATGCTACCATTGTCCTGTCTTACAAAGGAGAGAGGGATGAGAGATTTCTGGCCAATACATGTGAATCAATCCTACATCAGAAAGCCTTAACCTGGTAAGTCCTCAAGATAGTGGCCACCACACCTGCCCTGTCCAGTTTTATGGGGACCCCAGAAAGGATGAGGCTTCTGCCTTAGGATCTATGAAATCTCCTCCCAGGGTAAGTCAAGAGACACACAGACACACCCATACCAACCTGGTCTCTTCAGGGTGAAAGCTACCGTGACTCCGATATCTGTTCCAAATGAGAAGAATGTTAAACAAGGCCCATGTTAACCCAACTTCAGCCCATCTTCTGGAGGCCATGGCCCTCAGGACTGAGCCCCAGCGCCTGCACTACCAGGAGTAGTTAGCATGGCATCTGGAAGACCTGCACTGCCTCCTAGGCCTTCCCTAGGTACATTCACAGTGTGTCACTGGTGGTTCCTCTGAATGCCAGGCTCTTCCATGTTTCTTCAGAAAGAGGCCCCAAGGTTATCTCTGCTTTTCCCCACTGGGTCCTTCCACAAACAACCTCATGGAGCCTCTTGCTGAACTGTTTAAAGTACTCCACTTATGCTAATTTCATGTCACATCCATGACTCTGTGGAGCAGAATTAGAAAAGCCAGAGTGTCTGTGTGTTTCTTAGTTTGTCACTCCCTTCCAGAACCATCTTTTCACTTGACCTGCAGAAGAGAAACAATTCAGGCCAAATGGCCAGCACTGACCCAACTGTATCAATCCAGTTTGACACAGTGATCCAGTGACCAGCACTGGTTCATGCTCTTCACTCTTCATCTAAGAGGACACAGGATGGTTACCTGAGTACCCCAACTTTCAAACCCTCATCCTCAACATCCACCATGGGAAAAGAAGAACAATAACCAAACAAGCAACCTCCAGCTGTGAAGCAAATTTATTTACATGAAAAGTTCGACAACTTTCAATGTTAAACTATTTGGAATTATATGCCTAATGGAATTTCTTTCTTTCTTTCTTTCTTTCTTTCTTTCTTTCTTTCTTTCTTTCTTTCTTTTTTTTGGAGAGAGACAAGACAGAGAGAGAGGGAGAGAGGAAGACAGAGAATGGGCACACCAGCAGCCTCTCAGCTGCTGTGAACGAACTCCAGATGTGTCCGCCCCCTTGTGGGCAAGTGCGGCATTGTGCCTTTGTATCACTTTGCATCTGGTTAAACATGGAACCTGGAGATTGGAACTGGCGTTCTTAGGCTTAGCAGGCAGACACCTTAACCGCTAAGACATCTCTCCAGCTCTAATGGAATTTCTTTATCAAAAATGAATTTGCTTGTAACCAGACCTATTTTAAAAATAAAAAATATTAGGGCTGGAGAGATGGCTTAGTGGTTAAGGAGCTTGCCTGTGAAGCCTAAGGACCCATGTTCGACTCTCCAGATCCCATGTTAGCCAGATGCACAAAGGTGAGGCAAACACAAGGTTGCACATGCCCACTAGGTGGTGCAAGCATCTGGAGTTCAACTGCAGTGACTGAGGCCCTGGCACATCAATTCTCTCTGTCTCTCTCAAAAAAAATACAAAAAATAAAAGAAAATATTGGGCATTGTGGTACAGACCAGAAATCCCAGCTCAGGGAGACTGAGACAGGAGGACTACAAGTTCTAGGCCAACCTGGCTGACATAATAAGACATCATCTCAAAAACAAACAACAACAAAATCAAAGAGTATCCACCATTCTAAGATTACCCAAAAGCCTTACACTCCCAGTTGCTAGATATAATCATATCAAGCAAATTAAGTCAGTCCCAGAAAGACAAATGTTGCATGTTTTCTCTTATCCATGGATCCTAGATTTTATATTGATACATAAAATCATGTATGTATATATGATATAAAATTTAGAAGAGAAACTGTCTAGGGGAACAAAGGGACTCCCAGGAGGGGGAGGCATGAGAAAGGAGAAGTTAGGGGAGATGAGGAGAGTATATTCAAAGTAATTATATACTTGCATGAAAATGTCCTTATGAGATCCAATACCATGTATAATGAATATATATACCAATTAAAAATATTTTTAAATTCCTAGGTACCTTCTGGTAAATATCATCTTAAAGCTGAGATATATTTATTACAGGCAAACCACTAAATATAGAAAAAGTTTTCATGTGGATTAGAGAGAAGATGGTTCACTATAAATTCCTCTGATGGCCTGTCTTGCTGAGATGCTAGAACTTTCCTTCTCTGCCTCTATGATCCTCCTATTACAACTTCCTTGTTCAATTTACTTGTTCAATGTACTTTGTGCATCAAATGTATATGGAGGAGCTTTCTACAACTGCCCCCTACTTTCAGTCAGATCTCATCCAGAGAGTCTGATTTCAGTGTTTAGTGATGGAGAATGGAGTTGGTACTCTAGGCTGAGCGTAGCTGCTTTTCTATGTTCAGTGATGGGACCAAACTCTCCAGTGGATCTGAGGAGTGTCAGGGTTACAAAGCCCCATGCTGAGAGGTGGTTTTATTGAAGGTAATGTAAAAGATAATTTCTCAACCAAAAGGAGAAATAAGATTTATTGCAATCAGAATACTTGAGGTATATGCCTGCACAGGCTTCATGCTCATAACCAAATGCCTAGACCACTTCTCTCCTCTCCACCCTAACCCTAACCCACAGAATTGGCTGCCGCCATGACTTAAACATGGACTCAGCCTGGCCTTGGAGAAACAGAATCAAAAGAAAATGGTCAGTTCTCGAGGAAACCAAAGAGGTTCCTGGTCAGCTAAGGGCCTGCATGGATTGAACATCAACTCGCAGTCCAACAGGATAAAGTTACACTGGCCTAATGTGATTTGGAATCTCGCACTACCATCATGGCTAAAGGATGTGCTCTGCCAGGCCCTTGTTTTGTAGGTTTCAGCCATCATAATGAGATTCAAATATCACAAGTGAACAATCATTAAGAATGTTGATATTTCATCTGACCAAGAAGTCAGCTGAGAACTGGGGAGATGACTCTGTGGAGAAAGTGTTCGCTGCACAAGCTTGTGGACCTGAGTTCAGATCCCCAGGACATATGTAAAATCCAGAGGTTATATTGGGATGGAGGATGGAGACAAGAGCATCAACTCAGGAACCAACTAGCCTGGCTAACTTAGGTGGGAACAGTGAAGCCCCACTTCCAGTGAGGTGGAAAATAATGAATAATACCAGAAAATTGTCCTGTTGCACACTGTGGTATGATGTGCCTGCACACAAATGCACCCACGCACACCCAGCAACAACAACCAAAACGTCTGCTGAGTCTAGACCATGCACCTCCAAATATTCTAATTAGTACCTCACCTTTCTGTGATTTCCCTGAACCCAGGATGACTCAGGAATAATTTGGAGCTAATCTGTGGAAATCCAAGCCAGCCTGTCATAGCCCTTCAGAGGTATTTGCCAAATGTTCAAGGGCAAGGTGGCAGGACAATAGCATTGTACACATGCCCCAGGAAAAGGGAGGCTGTTGGGCATTGCTAATAATGAGCTGGAACTGTGAGGAAGCTGGCCTGAACTGTTGGACATGGCCGGGGACCTTGGGCTTTGGGGGTTGAAACTGTCCTTATCATCGGGAACCCACACTGGCGATGGTGACTGTCATTGCCCAGAGTGGGCATAACTGGCAAGACCACCCTCCTTGATTCCAAAAGCATCTGACCCTTGCATAGTCAGGCTTTGCCTGTCCCCCACAGTTCCTCACCTTGTGGCTAGCTGCCCAAGAGACCCTTATGTGGCTGAAGTCATGTAGTTTTTCCCGCCTCTTCTGTTATCTCCCTTACAGCTCCTCCCTCCCAACTCTGAAGTCACGTAGCTTTTCCCGCCACTATCTCCCTTACACTTCTGCCCTTCAACCAATTAGATAGCAACCCATAAACTATGTATCCAGTCACCATGTAGTCTGTATGTGCCATCTCAACCTTTCTCAAGTGTTTATAAACCCACTCCCCTGTGAACTAAAGTGAGTGCTGTCCGTCAGACAGTCTCCCGGGTGTTCATTGCCCGACGTGGCACTCACCCCCTCCGGGACCCTGCTACTTCCCCCAACTCCTCCTGTGCCCAGGATGTCGGTGGCCAACCACCCCAGGGAACAGCGAGGACCCACAGGAGGCTGCTTCCTGACATTCCTCCCATCTTCCCTGCTGCAGACAGCAATGCTCACTACGGATACCATCTTTCCAGGGCCAGGGATCTCCCCATACAGCCTGGGCCACCTTCCCCACAGCTAAGCATCCGCATGTCACACAAGCCAGGTTGGTTAAACTACACGGAAAATAGAGAAGCATATTTTAGTAGGTGATGACATGGTGTTGCCGGATTCTCCCCAGTCACAGCTTTCTCTTGCCTTTCTCTTCCCTCAGAAAATGGTGCATATTTCCTACCCCATCTTCTTCATATCCTGGCTCATCAGAGCACCAATCTCTCCTCTCAGAAATGACAAAAGACCAGTCATTAAGCCAAGCACAGACTACAGGTAGCTTCTCAACACTTGAGACAGTGTCCCATCATAGATATCTTCACGTCTCCACTTTTTTAACTTTCTGCCTCACTTTGCTCCCTAAGCCTTCTGTTTCCCATATATCCCTTGGTTATCTTTTGATGGGATGGAGAATTGATCAACTCATTCACCCAGGCACAGGAGAGAGATGCCCTGCTGCCTCTCTGGCTTACTTTCACTTGGTATTAGGATCCGAAGATAGATGTTTCCTGGGCAGACAGACTCCCAAAAGGAAAGATGACATGAGAATAGAAGTCTTGAACCTTAATCCTTTCTAAGAAAGGAATGTGACCCTGCAGTGCAGTTCCTCTTTCCTGTGCCTGGGTGAGTGAGTTGATCTGATCCAAAAGGAAGCATTTAAAAGCCAACTGAACTCCAGTGCAAACTGGACTTGAGTCTGGCCTTCCTCCAACCCAGCCGGCCAGCAGCAGAGATCACATTTGGATCCCTATTTGACAGCTGGGTTTATTTTTCAATGGATGTGGACCCATGGGGGAAAGAGCAGGGCATGGTGACAACCTCAAGAACACTGATGCACAGGCATTACAGATTTGTTACAAGGGAGAATCACGAAGCTTCATCATGGGGACACGGACATCGTGGTTTAAATGTGGCTTGGTCCGCTCATGTGTTTGAGCTCTTACTTGGTCCCCAGCTGGTGGCCCTGTCTTCGGAGGCTGTGGAACTTTTAAGAAGTGAGGGCTGACTGCCTGGCTAAAATAAGTTACTAAGGCGGAGGGGAGGGGGAGGCTTCAGTGTTACAGCCTGGCCCTGCTTCCAATCTCCTTTCTACTTCCTGTCTGTCCTATGATGGGACCAGCAGCTTCGTCTCCCACCACCACAGACAAAAGCTGCTCCCAGCACCACGTCTTTCTTGTCATGATGGACTGTGCCCACTCCATCACAAATCTAAACAGACCTCTTCTTCCTCAAGTTGCCCCTAATATCCTGTCTCAGCAAAAACAAAACAAAACAAAAAAAGTAATAGAAAGGGGCCTGTAGGATTCCTTCTGAACATCACCATTTGGTGTTGTGGACCTCAGAGGCAGGAATATAGGTGTTGTAAATTAAATAATTACAACCGCTGCAAGAGTCTCAGAGTTTTCTTTCTTTCTTTCTTTCTTTCTTTCTTTCTTTCTTTCTTTCTTTCTTTCTTTATTTATTTTTTGAGGTAGGGTCTCACTCTGGCTTAGGCTGACCTGGAATTCACTCTGTATTCTCAGGGTGGCCTCGAACTCATAGTGATCCTCCTACCTCTGCCTCCTGAGTGCTGGGATTAAAAGCGTGTGTGCCAACATGCTCAGCAGAGTCTCAAAGTGGTTTTATTGTTTTTGTTTTTGTTTTTTCGAGGTAGGGTCTCACTCTAGCCCAGGCTGACCTAGAACTCACCCTGTAGTGTCAGGGTAGCCTCGAACTCAGAGTGATCCTCCTACCTCTGCCTCCCAAAGGCTGGGATTAAAGGCATGCGCCACCATGTCCGGTGAGTCTCAGAGTTTTTAAATGCCATCGTACACTGCAGTTCTCCACATAGGTGTATTCTGATTAGTATTCTGATTTTCCACATGGATTTGACTGTACATCTATCCCAAAAGACATATCCTTGTCTTAAAGAACATAATTGGGACCAGCAGAGAAAGAGAATTCTAGTACCCTTCGGTGTTGCTTCCTATTTTGTGTTTCTTTCTAGTTCCTATGTCAGTGCTCTCATGAGATGCAAGAGCCACTGAGGAAACCGAACCCGGGACCTCCCCAGGCACTTACTCTTCCCTGTCCACACTCCTGGCTCAGCTCAGTGCCTACATGGTCTGTCTTCATTCTCTCGCTTTCTCATTCAACTCTCCAGGGACCCTCCCCAGGCACTTACTCTTCCCTGTCCACACTCCTGGCTCAGCTCAGTGCCTACATGGTCTGTCTTCATTCTCTCGCTTTCTCATTCAACTCTCCAGACCCATAACAATTTGAGAAGTTGGAAATTATTAAGTGATTTTAACAGGTTATGTAGAAACAAGGACAGCATACATCAATTATACTGCTCTATACCAAAAACAAAGACTTAAAATTTAAATTGTAAATATAAGATTACATGGGACTCAAAAATTTCAAACTAGAGGCTGGGAGATCAATCAGTAGTTAAAGGCACGTGCTTGCAAAACCTGCTTACTCAGGTTTAATTCCTTAACCACTGTAAAGCCAGACAGGCATTCATTTAGAGCAGTAGGAGATCTTGGTGTGCTCATACAAACACGTGTATGTGCAAAAAATAAAAATTTTGAAGAGGAATTATTCATAATTTAAAAGAACTTTATTTTTTAAAACTTAGGAAAAATATAGGAAATGTAAGTATAACCTCTGTACCAGAAATCATAAAATAAAATCAATGGAAGGGTATTCCATGCTCATGGATTGGAAAATGCAATATTGGAAAGACATCAAATTTTCTCAATTTGATAAGAAAATTATTTATCATACTCACTTTGCAAAATTTCTAATAAATACACTTGTGATTTGTACAAGAATTTCTATGCATATGTCGTGCTTCATCAAAAATTTATTTTTTTGTTTTTATTTTTTGAGGTATGGTCTTGCTCTAGCCCAGGCTGATCTGGAATTCACTATGTAGTCTCAGGCTGGCCTCCAACTCTTGGCAATCCTCCTACCTCTGCCTCCCGAGTGCTGGGATTAAAGGCATGAGCTAAAAAAATATATTTTTTTTTTCTAAAAGACATAAACCCCGGGGTTGAAAGCCCTAGTTCTAAGCATTGGTTCTAATTATACATAATTATATATAATCCTGAGCAAATCCTTAACTTGAGTCTTGATTTATTCATTTGCAAAATGGAGGATAAGCCAAGCTTCTCTTACAGGGTTGCTGGATCGCACTGGATCACAGATACAATACGCTCCATTCCAGTGGGCAGCTCCTCCTGAGCCAGTCACACTCTTTGGCCCCTGAACTCTCCTTAGTCTGGGTCTTCTGATAAAGTGACTTCCTGCACCTCTGCCTTAATTTGTCTTCAGGCTCGGATCACTACTTCCTTTACGTGGCACATCCTCAGTGTTTCGAGGAGGAGCAAGTTGCTCTTCTCTCTGGCCTCCATTCACACTTTGCTAATATCTCTGTTAAAGCATTTATTACGTGGACACATGGCTACTTGAAAGACGTCATTCTCCTGCATTAAATGCTGGGGATGTGGAGGCAGGAACCACTCATGATTTAGGTCTGCACCACTGGGCACAATGCTCGACATGTACTGGGGTTCATGGAACGTTGGCTTATTATAGATGGATGGAACATACAGCTAGAAAGCTTTGTAAAAATTCAGGAGAACTACCCTGGCCCAATTTTAAAATGTGTAATATAAGACAGAAAGTAGTTAAACTCATTCTGAGACTGAGAGCAGAAGGGAAGAAAATTATCTAAAATTACCTAAAATGTTCCTGATGTGCTTTGGAGCTGAGGGGCAAAAAGAAAACTGTCCACTCTGGGGCCCCAAAAACCACTCTGTTAAATGGTGCATTTGTTCTGGCTGTCACATAGCTTCAGCCTCCATCCATTTCTTAAAATCACTACATTTCTAACTCATCTTTCTTTTTATTTCTGCCCAGCATGATCAAATACCTTGTATTGGTAGGTGATTTTTCTCCTTTACAGTCACTCAGGAAGTGTGAATGAGCCTTTTTGTGTTCCAAGTACTTTGTTGGACCCAGGTTTACAAAGATAAATCCACCAGAGCCTTTAGCTAGAGGCTCTTGAAATAAGGAGGGAGACACAGCCAACCATGGGGCTGCAAGCACAACTTAAGAAGCGCTATCTCGAGTGTCTACTGAGTGTTCTCAGCAGATGGAGGAAAGGATGAGTTGCCTGAAGCTGAAGGGTCAAGAAAGGCATTCACAGGCAGTGACACTCTACTGGGTCTTAGGAGTAGGGTAAGTAGAGAGCAGAGTTGGAAAGGATTTGCATGTATTGAATGCCTATGCTGTGTCCCAGTTCTTTCCACCACAACCACCTTAAGAGGAGGCAAAAGAAGAACCTCACTAGTGGAGGTTGGCCACGTACTCAGGGTCATGGTAAACAGTGGGTACAGGCAGGGTTCAGACCTCAGAAACCAGACAAGAGGAACAGTATTCACAGAGGTCCTCTAGCCCTTGGACCCCTAAAGGAGGTGGAAGTTGTCACAGAGGTCCCTTCTCCTTAGCTAACCGGGAGTCTAGCTGATTCCTGTGCTTTGGCTGGAAATCTCATGCCTGTCTCTAAGACTATCCAGGCCATAAACAGGAATGAGACAAAAGCCTTCTATTTTATTAACCACTGAAAACCCATTCCCAAGTCTTCCTTTCTCCATTTGTAGGGCTTTCCTGAAGCCTCTCCCAGAATTAAAACCTCCCCACAACTCTCCTGTAGAGATAGGCAAAGTCAGTTCTGAGAAACAGCCCATTTGACTGAGAGACACCTGGAACCCCAAATCCAGTGATGGTTTTTCCATACTTATGATTTTTCAGGTAAGATAACTATGAGCAAAAGGTGACACCTTCTACCCATTCCTGGAAATCAATAGCTTATCAGAGCTAGAAGGCTCTTTTAAATATATATATATATATATATATATATATATATATATATATATATATATTACATTTTAAAAAATATATCTTTATTTATTTATTTATTTATTTATTTATTTATTTGAGAGAAAGAGGCAGAGAAAGAAAGAGAGTGGGCATGCCAGGGCCACCAGCCATTGCAAACGAACTTGCATGCCCCCCTTGTGCATCTGGCTTATTGAACCAGGATCCTTTGGCTTTGCAGGCAAATGCCTTAACCGCTAAGCCATCTCTCCAGTCCTTATCTATCTATCTATCTATCTATTTATTTATTTATTTATTTATTTATTTATTTGCAAGCAGAGAAAGAGAGACAGAGAGAGTATGGGCACTCCATAGCTCTAGCCACAGCCTATGAACTCCAGATGCATATGCCACTTTGTGCACCCAGCTTTATATGGATCCTGGGAAAATGAACTCAGGTCATTAGGTTTTACAGACAAACACCTTAACCGCTAAGCCATATCTCCAGCCCTAGAAGGTTCTTAAAGATGCTTTTAAATGTGTCCCCATTAACTTCAATCTAGTTATTCCTTAACTATCTCTGAGGTGTGGAATTTACTGCCTGCAGAACTATCTGATACTCTGAGTCACTGGTTTTCTTCAAAGTATAGAAAGGATCACTTGTAGCTGTGGCTGGATGCTTGTCGAGCTCTGACATTTCAGCGCTTCCTGAAGTTCTAAGAAGAGAGAACAGAGGAAGTTTCTTTTGCAAAAGGCTGCTGCTGAGATGTGGGGAATCAGGCAGCCTTAGGGCAGTAGCAGCTGGCAGGCCTGAGAGGAGGGTTCCAGATGGCAGCCACCCCTGTGCTGGAAGGTCTCGCTCTCCAGTGCCATGTTCAGATAGGAGATGCACACCGGCCTCAGCCAGGCTGTGTTCTTCTCCACATGCCGTAGACAATATGACTTTCTCCCCAGGCCAACCCTGAGACAGCATGTGAAAGAATTCCTCTCCACACTGCGTCAGCTCTGCTTTGCCAGCAAGTGCAAAGATCTGGAGGCAAAAGCAAAGGCAACATAAGAAAAACTCCAGGCTAGAGAGGTGGCTTAGTGGATAAGGCACTTGCCTGCAAAGCCAAAGGACCTTGGTTCAATTCCCCAGGACCTACATAAGCCAGATGCACAAAGTGGCACATGCATCTGTAATTCATTTGCAGTAGCTAGAAGCCCTGGTGCGCCCATTCTCTCTGCCTCTTTCTCTCTCACTCTCTCAAATAAATAAATAAAATTTAAAAGAAAAGAAAAAAGGGGCTGGAGAGATGGCTTAGGGGTTAAGGCGCCTGCCTCCTAAGCCTAAGAACGCTGGTTCCAATCCCCAGCAGTTCCAATCTCCAGGTCCCACGTTTAGCCAGATGCAACGTGACGCAAGGGCACAATGCCGCACTTGACCACAAGGGGGCGCACGTATCTGGATTTCGTTCACAGCAGCTGAGAGACTGCTGGCGCGCCCATCTCTATCTGTCTCCCTCTCACTCTCTGTCTGTCTCTCTCTGTGTCTCTCTCCAAAAATAAATAAAAATTTTTAAAAATTTTAAAAAAAAGAAAAGAAAAAAATCCCTCCTTCACGCATGGAATAAAGCGTGGAGGGACTTCATAGGACCCTGTTCAGAATGCTCACTATAGATAGATAATAGGTATAGATAGATGATAGATAGATAGATGATAGATAGATAGATAGATAGATAGATAGATAGATAGATAGATAGATAGATAGATAGATAGATAGATAGATAGATAGATAGATGATAGGTATAGAGGATGGTGAGATGGCTCAGCAGTTAAAAGTGCTTGCTTGCAAACCCTACCAGCCTGGGTTCAGCTCTTTAGTATGCATGGATGGTCAGATGTACAAAGAGGCACATCCATCTGGAGCAATGGTAAGAGGCCCTGACATGCTCATGCACTCTTTCTCTCTCAAATAAATAAATAATATTTCTTAAAATAGGCTGGGTATAATGATGCACATGTGGGCCCAGAGAGCCTGAATCAGGGGGATTGTAAGTTCAAGGCCAGTCTGGGCTACATACTGAGATACTATTTCAGAACAAGCAAACAAATAGACAATAAACACAAATGCTAGCAAAGATGTGAGAGAAAAAGTACACTGCCAGAAAAAATCCCCACAAAGGGCTGAAGAGATGGCTTAGTGGTTAAGGCACTTGCCTGCAAAACCAAAGGACTCAGGTTTGATTCCCCAGGACCCACATAAGCCAGATGCACAGGTGGCACATGTGTCTGGAGTTCATTTGCAGTGGCTGGAGGTCCTAGTGCACCCATTATCCTCTCTATCTGTCTCTCTCTTTCTCAAATAAATAAATAAAAATTAAAAAAATTTTAAAACATCCTCACAAAAACAGGATGGAGGTTCCTCAAAAAACTAAAATTAGGGCTGGAGAGATGGCTTAGTGGTTAAGGCACCTGCCTGCAAGCCTAAGAATGCCCATTCAATTCTCCAGGTCTCATGTTTAGCCAGACATGAAAGTAATGCAAGTGCACAATGTCGCACATGCGCACAAGGGGGCACATGCATCTGGAGTTCATTCACAGCAGCTGAGAGGCCGCTGGTGCACCCATTCTCTCTGTGTGTCTTCCGCTCTCTCTGTCTCTGTCTCTCTGTCTCTTTCTCTGTCTCTCTCAAATTAAAAAACTAAAATTATAACTACCATATACATATGCACATATAGACATATCATATACACATATATATGTATATATGTTTATCTATGCATATTTACATACCACATACTATTACTGGGTATACGTTCAAAGAATTCCAAATCATAATACCACAGAGGTTCCTGAATGTCCATGTGTATTACAAACTATTTATAACAGCCAAGTTACGGCATCAGCCTCAGTATCCATCAACTGACAGAGGCATAAAGAAAATATGAGTATACAGCCAATGCATACAATATGTATTTGGCTATAAACAAGAACAAAATCATGTAACTTGCAAAAAAAAATGAATGGAATTAGAAGTTATCAGGTCAACTATTGAAATAAGTCAGATTCAGACAAATATTCATGTATTCTCTTATATGTAGAAACTACAACTTTTTTTTTCTTTTTTTTGGAGAGAGTTGGGGGGAAGATAGAGAATGGGGGTGCCAGCAGCCTTTCAGCTGCTGTGAAAGAACTCCAGACACATGCACCCCCTTGTGGGCAAGTGTGGCATTGCACCCTTGCATCACTTTGCATCTTGCTAAACATGGGACCTGGAGAATTGAACAGGCATTCTTAGGCTTAGGAGGCAGGCACCTTAACCCCAAAGCCATCTCTCCAGCCTGAAACTACAACTTTTTTAATGAACTAAAACTACCAGAGGGCCTATTAGGGAAGGAGAAGGAGGCTTTGTGGAGAAAGAGAGGAAGATAGAGAAGAAAAGGTAAGTGGAAGGACAGCTGTGACCAAAGCACGATGTGTGCATTTATGTAGTGTCACAGTGAAACCTTAAAATATGTATAATCAACATAAATGAATAAGCATAACTAAAATAAAATAAAACTAAGAAAAGAGAGTAAAGGGAAGAATAAGAGAGCTATGAACCAGAGAGACAGGCAAGGAATAGAACCTGCAGAAACAAGCCATGGAGAACTTGGATTTGAGCTTAAGAACAGAATGGAGCTCAAAGGCCTCTCTGACATGGCAATTTCACCTTCCAGAGCTCTGCACAAATGAGCACTTGGCCAGGTGGAATGTTGCTAAGCTTCCAATTGCAAGTTGCCAGGAGCTTCTGTATGTAGAGGTGCCCACTGCCACATGACCAGTCAGCTCCTCTTAGCTCTACGGCTACATGGTGAGTGTACCTTGATTAAGATCCTGCCTCCTCACACACACACATGACTTGGAGCACACAGGTGTCACTAGCTGGTGACAGAAGAGAGAGAGAGAGACACGTTTGCACTAGGACAACATAGTCCCTGGAGGAAAGCCAGAGGGAACTGTTTGAGGTCTAGCATCCTCAGAAGTACCTCTGATGGATTATGTTTATCCCTTTGCAAATCACTGCATTTAAAGAATACAGATCTTGAGCCGGGCGTGGTGGCGCACGCCTTTAATCCCAGCACTCGGGAGGCAGAGGTAGGAGGATCACCGTGAGTTCAAGGCCACCCTGAGACTACATAGTTAATTCCAGGTCAGCCTGGGCCAGAGTGAGACCCTACCTTGAAAAACCAAAAAAAAAGAATACAGATCTGGGGCTGGAGAGATGGCTTAGCACGTAAGGTCCTTGCCTGCAAAGCCTAAGGACTCATGTTCAACTCTCCAGATCCCACGTAAGCCAGATGCACAAGGTCACTCATGCGCACAAGGTGGTGCACACATCTGGAGTTCCATTACAGTGGCTCGAGGCCCTGAAGCACCAGTTTCTCTCTCTCTCTCTCTCTCACTCTTACAAAAAGAGGGGGTGCTGGATGGGTGGCTTTGCAGTTAAGGCACTTGGCTGCAAAGCAAAAGGACCCAGGCTTGATTCCCTAGGACCCACGTAAGCCAGATGCATAAGGTGGCACATGTATCTGGAGTTTGTTTGCAGTGACTGGTGACTCTGGTATAACTGCACCCATTCTCCCCCTCTCTCCCTCTCTCTCTCTCTCTCTCTCTCTCTCTCTGCCCTTCTCTGCCTCTTAAAGAAATGAATAATTTTTTTATAAAGGGTAGTCTAGGGCTGGAGAGATGGTTTAGTGGTTAAGGCGCATGCCTGCCCACTTAAATTCTCCAGGTCCCATATAAGCCAGATGCACACAGTGGCACATGCATCTGGAGTTTGTTTGCAGTGGCTAGAAGCCCTAGCATGCCCATTCTTCTCTCTCTCTCCCTCTCCGCCCCTCTCTCCCCCTCCCCCTCTCTCTGTCTGCAATAAATAAATAAATAAATAAATAAATAAATAAATAAATAAAAAAATTTTTTAAGGCTAGTCTATTGGGCGTTCCTCAAAACAAAAAAAGAATGTGTTGCTCGTGGCTCCAGAGGCCAAAATGCCCAATGTGGAGGTGCAAACATCTGATGAGAGACTTCTTGCTGCATCCTAAAATGGTACAGGCATCCCATGGGGAGGCAGAATAGCCATGTTAGCTCCTCCCTCAGCCTGCTGTTCACTGGCTGTAAATAAAACAAAGAACCCCAGAGTAGTAGTAGTGGAGCGAAAAGGGAGTTCATATGAAGGTAAGTGATTCCAGCTTGTTACCCAGGCCCCAACGCGGACACTACATAGTCAGAACAAGGCCTGCGGCAGTCCAGAGTACGGCTGAGACAGGAAACTTCCTTGGCACTGCAATGGCTGCATATCCAAGTGCAAGCCAGCATGTGAGGGACTAAAGAAGTCCTGGGACCAGCCTTTACCTAATAAGGACCCCCTTTCAACAAAAATGTCATTGGGAGGGACAGAAGCCAAACCTAATGGTCTGAGCTGGTCTCTTTGTTTGGAATTCTTTTAATGTTAGTTTATTTATTGATTTGAGAGAGAAGAGGGTAGTAAGAAGCAGAGAGAGAGAAGAGAATGGGAGCACCAGGCCCTCCAGCCACTGCAAATGAATTCCAGATACATGCACCACCTTGTGCATCTGGTTTATGTGGGTACTGGGGGAATCGAACCTGGGTCCTTAGGCTTTGCAGGCATGTGCCTTAACCGCTAAGCCATCTCCACAGCCCTTTGTTTGGAATTTAAAAGCCAAACTATCCCCTGCCTTTCTAAGGGAACTTAAGAATTGGAAGGTATGCCTCCTAATTAAATTAAGCAAGTAATTTAAATAGTAAATGACACTCTCATTTATTTGTCCCCTAAGCAGGTCCTTCTTTCTCATGTTACTTATTGTATGTCTGTGCTCCTCATCAGCAGGGTGTGATATGTACTTTAGTGCTTGTCACATAATGGATATTTAATATGATTAATATTTAATATATTTAATAATTATATTTAATATTTAAAATATTTAATAATATTTAATATGATATTGAATGTGTCCCCCCAGGTTCATGTACTGGTCCCCAAATTCCTATGTTAGTGGTATTTGGAAGCAGGCCTTTGGGAAATGATAAGGGTTATATGGAGTCACAAGAATAGGAGCCCCTAATGGCATCAGTGACTTTATAAAATGGAGAAGCTCCAACTAGCACACATGCTTGGTCTTGCTGTGTGATGCTCTCCACCGTGTTAGGATGTAGCAAGAAGTCTCTCATCAGACGTTAGCACCTCCATATTGGGCATCCCAGCTTCCAGAGCCTTGAACTACCCAGACCTGTATTCTTTTTTTTTATTTTAAATATTTTTAAAGTATGTTATTTTTATTTATTTATTTGATATATAGAGAAAAAAGGTAGATAGAGAGAAGGAATGGGCACACCTCCAGTCATTGCAAACGAACTCTAGATGCATGTGCCACCTTGTACATCTGGCTTACGTTGGTTCTGAGGAATTGAACCTGGGTCCTTTGGCTTTGCAGGCGAGTGTCTTAACCACTAAGCCATCTCTCCAGCCTCAGGCCTGTATTCTTTAAAAGTTGCTCATTGTCAGATATTTTGCTGTGGCAACAGAAACATTGCCTAAGATAATCCTGAAGAAGTATTTGTTGAATCAAACATATCAAACTCTGTCAATAGCCAGCTGGCTCTTGCATCCTGGCCTCCACTGGTGAAGAACTGACGTCCTCACAGCACGATGAGCTGATAACCACATATACCCCCAAAACTTACAGGAGGGGAGAAATGAAGCTTCTCATTAATTCTTCCGAGAAAATAATAGCATGGAATCAGTCACAACAGGTCTATACGATTGAACACCAGGAGAGGAAATAAAAAAACAATTTCCACATCTATCTCTTTTTTTTTCATAATGACTAGAGAACTGAGGTTGAATTAAAGTAGAAGTTGTAAGAAAACTTTCATATATTTGAATTTGGAGGGACTGTTGACTTCAAGCCCAATAGTTCAGAGATGGGAAAGAAAAGAAGGACTAAGCAGGTGACCAGGTGGCCCTGTCTGGTCATCAGCTCTTTCAACCTGACAGCATCCATTTTTATCCATTTTATGTACTGAGAAAGTAACAATGAATATGCAACATATGAATAAACTTGAGTTGCCTCTAGTCAAGATCCATTTGTTCATCAGCAGGTGGTGGAAGAGGTCCTCAGAGGTGAAGGAACCATTCCAGGAACGTAAATCTGTTTGTTGAAAGAGTTCGGATGTCTAGATATCCTTTACCCTCTGCTCATCTGCTAGGATGCCAAGACTGGAGAATTTCTACTCCAAATGCAGGCCAGCTCTGCCCAAATACGTCTCCAGCCCACTCACTCACAACCTTACTTTTATGCCAGGCGTGGTGGCACGCACCTGTAATCTCAGCACTTGGGAGAACAAGGTAGGAGGATAGCTATGAGTTTGAGACCACCCTGAGACTACATAGTTAATTCCAGGTCAGCCGAGGCTAGAGGCCCTACCTTGAAAGACAAACAACAAACAAACAAACAAAACAAAAAAGTTACTTTTTACTTTACTTTTATCTTACTTTAGCCAAGGGGCTAATGATGAGAGTCTGCTTATCTTTCTCTATATACCCATCTGTTCAAAGTACATGCAGTTCAGTGTTGAAAGTGGCTGTAGCATTTCAAATACTCCCTGCAAAGGACCTTGCCTCCTTTGCATGTCTGAGCTCCTTGATAACATTTGCAACCAAGAGAGTTGACTTCACTTAAGCTGATTTGATCTGAGAGTCAATGGATCTTTAATTAGTATAGTTGAATGAGGCTCCCTGAACCAGCTAATCCTTATAACAGACCAAAGCAAATCCATGCAATTACTCACAAACAGCATCCACAAATCCATATCCCAGAAATGACTCAGGAAAAGACATCTCCCTAGAAATTCATTGCTTTAGCTTTCACCAATGGCCTGCATAAAAAGAAATAAAGCTGAAGGCTCATCTATCAACTGCGCCATCAAACATCCCTCTGCAGGCATTTGGAGACGATTTATAGAATCGCTTATCCTCAGTGAGACTCAACAGTCCCAGAAATTGCAGGACCCTCTCACACCTTGTCTCCCTCCTGCAGCCAGATTATTCTCGAAGGTTCCACTTGGATTCCTTTCATCAACTAGTGCAGAAGCTGCAGTTTGAAGCTCTTTGGAAGAGAAGGGGGCTCTCACAGGCCTGCTGACTTCTTCAAGAGTAACTGTCAGAAGAGTTTCACCTTCAGATCAGGGTCAAAACATACCATGTCCCAAAGTCACATAGGCTCCTGGTCTGTTCCAAGATGACTTGGAAACCCCAAAGAGTAGAATCTACAGGCACACACAGTCTCAAGCTTTAAGCCCAGGAGGCTTAGAAGATTTGCCACTCACAAAGTGCACAATGATGAAAGCCTCACTGGCACAACCCTGTGAGGGAAGAGAAACCAGAAAGAACTCCAGTGTTAAATCCAGATATAAACTTGAAACCCCCATTTAGAGAGTGGCATGTGTCACACACATAGACTAAGGGGAAAGAAAGAGCCAAGACCCAGAGTAGGTGTCTAGGACTGCATGTCCTAGTCATGTGATGCTTTATCCTGGGGATAGAGGAAGCTGGAAGGATTTCACAGCACACTGGTAGGACACTGGCTCAGGTCTAACTTTGGCCTCTGTCACTTGTCATCTGTGTGGCCTGCGGCAAACTTCATAGCTTCTGCCCTCATTTCACCAACTGTAAAATGGGTAGCAAACAGCTCCTACCTCTGGAGGTGCTGAGAATTGAGAACGTTTATATAAAGCCCTCAGAGCAGCTCCCAGCACATGAAAGGAAATCATTGTCATTATTCCCACTTCAAAATAAGAAAACTGAGGGGCAGGGAAGCTGAACAACATATTCAAGGTAACCCCGCTACAAATTGGCCAAGCTGGAGACAGAATTTTTCATACCACTGGCCAAATGCTTCTCCTTCTAGAAAACTGAGATGTGGTGAGCGTAAAATGATCTCTTGTACACTGCATAGTTTATTCACTATATTCATTTATTTTATTCTCATGGAAGCATACATAACAGACACTGCTAATTGAACAAGCCGCTTAATCACCCCATGAGGGGGAGGGCTTAATCTCCCTTTCATTAAGGAAACTGAGATGTAAACCACTAAGAGTCACAGGCAGCTGTAGTGGTGCAGGCCTGTGATCGCAGCACCGAGGAGGTTTAGGTGGAAAGAGTACAAGTTTGAAGCCAGCCTGGACTATACAATTAGTTCAAGTTCAGCATGGGCTACATAACAAGACCCTGTCTCAAAAAGAATAAAGGAGCTGGGTGTGGGGGTGCATGCCTTTAATTCCAGCACTTGGGAGGCAGAGGTAGGAGGATCACTGAGAGTTCGAGGCCACCCTGAGACTACATAGTGAATTCCAGATCAGCCTGAGCCAGAGTGAGACCCTACCTCGAAAAACCAAAATAAATAAATAAATAAATAAATAAATAAATAAATAAATAAATAAATATTTAAAATAAAATTAAAAGCCAGGTATCTCCCGAGTGTCCCACCATTATAAGTAGCAAAATTGCAACCAGTGCCATGCTGTCTGACTTCTGCTCTAAGCTCCCACCTAGTCACCCAGAGCCACCATTCAAGTGACTGCTGAGGGTTAGGTACTGTGAAAGCCTCACCTACCAGGTTCAGAGAGGTTGAGGAGCTCACCTACAGCCACACAGCAGTCTGACACCCAAGCTCGGCCTCTTCTCCAGTTGCAGCCTCACCCTTGGTGGTCCAGATCTCTAAGGGATGAGCAAAGCATCTCGGGAGGCCTCCAGAAGCCCAGGCTGTGGCTGAGTAAAGCACAGAGCTCAGAAGTAAGTAACAGAAAGTCAGGCCTCACCTTGGCAAACAGGTTTTCCAGAATGGGCTCAGGCTCACTGATTCCCTGGTCCCTGTACCCAAGGAGAGCAAGTATCTGGCACTTATCTTGGAAGGAAAGTAGCGCCCCTTGGCCCACTTGTTCAGGTAGGAGGCACCAGCTATTCCCTCCCTCCGAGTGGGGCTCCTCCCAGGAAGTGCTATTTTGTGTGCACTTGCCTGGCAGTGCCCTATCTCTGTTTGGAATTGCTCTGCCCAAGGCTCCAATTAGCAAATACTGAAGCTCAGAGCAGACCCAGAGAAGAGGGGACCACCAGCGAGCTTTATGCCAAGTCAGGGAACGACAAGTAGATCAAGACTCAAAACAGAGCTGGGATATAGCTCAGTGTGTAGAGCAATTGCCTAGTATGTGTGGAACCCTGGCTTCCGTTCCCAGCAGCTAATATACAAAAACAAACTCAAAGGAGTCTAGCTCCAGACACTCACTGCCTGTCATGCTGGGACCTTTAATCATGTTCAAAAGCCCCCACTGGAGAGATGGCTTAGTGGTTAAGGCACCTGCCTGCCAAGCCTAAGAACGCCCATGGGATTCTCCAGGTCCCATGTTTAGCCAGACGCAAAAAGTGATGCAAAGGCACAATGCCGCACTTGCCCACAAGGGGGTGCATGCATCTGTAGTTCATTCACAGAGGCTGAGAGGCCTCTGGCATGCCCATTTTCTCTCTCTCTGCTTCGTCCTCTCTGTCTCTGACTCTTTCTCTCTCTCTGTCTCTATCAATAATAAAAAACAGCCGAGTGTACTTTTAAGTTTTCATTATAGTAATAATAAATGATATTTAACATTTATTGGACATGTTTTCTGATCAGTGTGGGGGTGCGGGGTTTTGCACCGAGGCCACCCATCCAGGAGCTATGCTCACAAGCCCCTAGCTCACTATCTCTGCTCCACTCTGCACTGCACTCCACAGGGACCTGTGCTCTGATGCTAGTTCAACAAGGTCAGCTTTATCAGGGAGAACAATGAACAAATCAAAAGAACGTACTTGGGTGGGTCCAATGCCTCTGATGTTCCACCTGAACTAGCAAAATGATGATACCCCAAAAGGTACGTGCACATTTCAGATCTTGTGAATGCATTCCTATTTGAAAATGAGTCTTTTCAGGGCTGGAGTGATGGCTTAGCAGTTTAGGTAAAAATGAGTCTTTTCAGATATAATTAAGTGAAGGATCTCAAAATGAGATCATCCCAGATTACCTGGTAGATAGTAAATCCAGTGACAAGTGTCCTTGTAAAAGGCATAATTGTAACGACACTCAGAGAATGCCATGTGGAAATCCAGGGGGAGATTGGACCAATGTAGCCATTCACCAAGGAACAACAAAGCCACCAGAAGCAAAAAGACACAAGAAAAGGTTGTCTCCTGGAGCCTTCAGAGAACAGGTGGTACTACCACTGCCTTAATTAAGACTTGGGGCCTCTAAGACTGTGAGAGGGACAAATATCTGCTTGTTTATGGCCATTTGCTACAAGAGCTTAGAAAGCAAACATGTCCATCTTTGTTCCTCAAAGTCTAGCATTTCCTGTGGACCCCATAGGACAGGGGCTGATTCTCACCACTCAGCATCACTTCATTTCAGGCACGATGCTAGGGCTCAAGGGGTCCAGCCATGAGGTCTGGTAGGCTGACACCTGTGGGCCAACAATGGCCAGGAGCTCTGAGAAGAAGAACCACGAGTGGGAAGAGCCCCACTGTACGTGACGGCCGGGCTCCCAGGTGAGCACAGAGCCAGTGATAGTAGCTCAGGGGAAGCCTCACACTGTATGCCCAGTAAGCAAGCCCTCCTTGTTCACTCCACATGGGGTAAAAGGTGTGTCAAAAAAGGAGCATATGGGGGCTGGAGAGATGGCTTAGTGATTAAGCACTTGCTTGCAAAGCCCAAGGACCCCGGTTCGAGGCTCAATTCCCCGTAGCCACATGGTGCCACATGTGTCTGGAGTTTGTTTGCAGTGGCTGGTGGCCCTGGCACGCCCATTCTCTTGCTCTCTCCCTTTCTATGTCTCTAAAAATAAATAAATTAAAATAAAAACTTTAAAATTTTTTTTAAAAAAGGAGTGTGTGGCTAGGATTCACAAGTTGCCTCATGCATGCCTCTTCTTCCCTTGGCTCAAGGTAGATTTGCTCACAGTCGGCACACAGATGGTCAGAACTAACATCATCTCAACCTCACACGCTGTAGATCAGAAGAGAGATGCCCCCCAACAAAGGTGAAACCTCCGAGCCTCTGCTCACCCAGGGCCCTTTCATGAGATCCGCATCTCCACCCCGTGTCTCATCTGTTCTTTAAACTCACCAAAGATCCTGTTGGGCCTTGCTAGTAACAGGCTGGACCTGTGAGGAGGCTGGCCTGAACTATTGGACATGGCCAGGGGCCCTGGGCTGCGGGGTCGCAGGTGGCCCTCTGTCAGGAGTCCCTGGAGACAGTAATTGCCTTCCCTATGTTGTAGGGTGTAGTGAGCTGTCATCGCCCAGAGTGGGCAGAACTGGCGAGGTGCTCCCCCAGACCCCAAAAGGCTCTGACCATTCCATAAGTCAGACTTTGCCCCCCACAGTTCCTGACCTGTGGCTAGCTGCCCAAGAGACCCTCATGTGGCTAAAGTCACGCAGCCTTCTCACCCCCACAGTTTTGAAGTCACAGCCTCCTGTTAATCTCCTCTTCTGCCCTTCCCCCTACCTTCCCTTATCCTCTATCTAGATAAAAGCCCATAAACTATGCATCTAATTGCCATACAGTGTGTACGTGCCGTCTCAACCTTCCCCAAGTGTTTATAAACCCACCCCCCCTTTGAATAAACGAGTGCTGTCCATCAGACGGTCTCCCAGGTGCTTATTGCCCTGTCATGTGTTTGTATGTTCACGTCACACTCACCCGCCCAGCCAGAAAGACCCTTCCAACTCGTCTCTCCCTCGCCCGGGGAATGGGAACAGCTAGAGACCCACAAGATCCCATAGCCGCTCTTATCAGGGCTCCAAGGCCCCAGGGCTCTAAGCCATTTCATCTAGCTTATATTCCTCCTGCTAGAACTTAAGTTCATTTGTCTCTTTTGCAGAATAACTCCCTCTCCATGAGGCTGCTGCATCTGATCTAAATACCACATCCACCACATCAACAGAAACCATCCGCAGATGAGGTCAGCACAGTGGGTCTCGGTGATAGGTGACGAGTGGTGGCACCTCATAGGGAAATCGAAGACGGGCGAGACCATGGCCTCAGCTCATGCCGAGTCACCCTCATTGCTCTGTGTGCCGCCTTTCTTCAGGGGAGACCAGGTCTCTGCACAGGCTCCTCTATGTACTAGTGACTCCATCGCATTTTTTCTGGGCCCACCTAGCATCGTATCATCAGGAAGGCTTTCCTACTTCAGAAGGTTCCCTGGCTTTAAGCTCTCCAGAACCCAGTGCCTTTTCTTTCCTTCTTTCATGGTTTATAATTGTATTTATTTCATTTTGTTTTATTGTAGTTATTTGGGGCTGGAGAGATGGCTTAGCAATTAAGGCACCTGTCTGCAAAGCCTAAGAATGCCTGTTCAAATCTCCAGGTCCCACATTTAGCCAGACGCAAAAGTGATGGCAGGTGCAACATCGCAAATGTGCACAAGGGGGTGCATGCATCTGGAATTCATTCACAGCGGCTGAGAGGCCACTAGCAGGCCCATTCTCTATCTGTCTCTCTCTTTCTCGGTCTCTTTCAAATTAAAAAATAATAATAACAAAAAAATATTGTACTTATTTATTTTTGTTTTTTTTTTTTTTTTTTTTTTTGGAGAGAGACACAGAGAGAGAGAAGAGAGGGAGAGGAAGACAGATAGAGATGGGTGCGCAAGCAGCCTCTCAGCTGCTGCGAACGAAATCCAGATGCGTGCGACCCCTTGTGATTAAGTGCGGCATTGTGCCCTTGCGTCACTTTGCATCTGGCTAAACGTGGGACCTGGAGATTGGAACCAGCGTTCTTAGGCTTAGGAGGCAGGCACCTTAACCACTAAGCCATCTCTCCAGGCCCTTATTTGTTTTTTTGAGACAAGGTCTGGCCTGGAATTCATGATCATCCTGCCTAAGGCTTCCCAGTACTGGGATTACAAGTATGTATCACCATGACTAATTTGGTGGTTTGATTCAGGTGTCCCCCATAAACTTAGGTGTTCTGAATGCTAGGTTCCCAGCTGATGGAGATCTGGGAACTAACGCCTCCTGGAGGCAATGTATCGTTGGGGGAGGCCTTATGGGTATTGTAGCCAGTTTCCCCTTGTCAGTGTTTGGCACAGTCTCCTGTTGCTATTGTCCACCTTATTGGTTGGCCAGGAAGTGATGCCATCATTTTCCCCTGCCATCAGGGAGCTTCCCCCTCGAGTCTGTAAGCCAATATAAACCTTTTATCCCACAAGATGCTCTTGGTCGGGTGATTTCTGCCAGCAATGTGAACCTTACCTCAACAACTAATTACAGTACATAATTTTGTTTTATGTGATACTTTTCATTACTATTCACTTCCGTCCTTAGGCAAAAAAACTCTCTTAGGGCATGAGCTGCTTTCCCCCACGTGACCCCCAGCACCCAACATAGCAGATACATGTGGCTCATTCCCCGGTACATTATTAAACAAAATGCCGAACTAGCACAAAGAAACACAGAAGTAAGAAACAGACAAAACCACCACTCTTCATGAGTCAGCCACAGGGCTACACTCAATTCTCTAAGGAATTACCCAGCTACAAATCCCCTTGCTTGCCTTCATTTTCTGTATTTCTCCCTGACTGGCTCTCCCACTAAGGGGAGAAAAAAGGGATGAGCCAGCACAACCCAAACCAGGGAAATGAATTTAGCAGGAAAGGTGAAGCTATACGATTGCCAGCGTGGGAATTGTCAAGACAGTTAGCCACGGAATTATTTTTCAACTCAAAAACAATTTTAAGTCGTCCAAAGTAAAGTAGGAAGATTCTTCCCACAGTACACCCCAGTCTGGCAAGAACAATCCCGTTACCATGAAGCTGCTGCCTCCATCCAGACACAAGTGCAGATCCGATTGCCAAAACCCACGCAGACCTCTTCCACGCCTTCTGCCACAGGGAAGGACTGCAGTGTCCACTATTACCCCACACAAAGCCTTAGCCGTGGCATGTTTCCTCGGAGAACCCACAGCCTTGTCATCGCATTCAACAAACATTCACTAAGCACCTCTTAGATGCCTGGCACTGTGCCGGGGCTGGGGGAAATTGGTACATTGAGGGCAAAACAATACACTGGGGTCAAGAAGCACAATGCTATTCTAGTGGATGTGCATGGCGCCCCATTATGGCAACTCTCCACAGTTTTTAGATCATAAAGAGTTTTCATTTACAACTATGCAGCACAAGAGCTATGTAAAGTAAAACAGGACAGCGCCCCTCCCGAGGGACAGACTAACTGTTTAGGTTTCAAACACCTCTAATGACTTACTTTGTCGAACAAGGGGCACAACCTGAAATGGATGAAGTTGTAAAATGTGGCAGAACACCAGCTGCAGGAAGACCATGGACTGACAAACCCCAGATGCAGCGTCTCTGGACCCACCCCTGGTCACACTGAGGCCACACTTCCCATGGCCTGCTAGCAGCCGCTGACTAAAGCCACGCAGATGAACTCATTCTGGTCCCATCAACATCACTGATGCTCCTCCCCAGCTCCCCTCCTGCCTCTTCTTAGTCACAGGCCCAGACCTGGTCTGAAGACTCTCCTGCTCTTCCCACTCTGTCCTTCCCAGGGCGCCCAGCAAATGATCCCTATATAGTGATGCTCTATTCCTGACCTCCTGGGGTCTAACCCAGAACTTAGGACCTTCCACCAGTTCCATTTTGAAATGTATCTGGAAATGGTTGAGATAAACCCAGCTTCCCAGGGCTCCTTCAGCTTGATTAAATCAGCTGACGTGTAAAAGCTCAGAATCTTAGCTGATTTGACCACATTTTTTCCCTAAATCCTCTAGAGTTGGAGGCACAGGGCATTGGGATATTGGTTTTGCACAAACCACAGTTGCACACACCCATCCTGTCTTTGCTGTGTCTAAATGACCTCAAAACAGATGGCTTGGTGTGCCCTTGTCTCACTATGCACAAATGTGTGTGCAATACAATTTGCTGAGAAGCAGTCAGGAAAAGTAAGAAGTCTGGGCAGTCATCAGAAAATATATTCTTCCCTCAACAACAAGGAAATTAAGAATCCTTTACATCAAAGCTGCTTTTATATTTTTAAAGATTTTTTTTTTTTAGTAATGCTCGCTTCTGCAGCACATATACTAAAATTGGAACGATTCAGAGAAGATTAGCATGGCCCCTGCGCAAGGATGACACACAAATTCGTGAAGCGTTCCATATTTTTTCTAATAAAAAGTAATGGCTTTGTCAATAAAAAAGATTTTTTTAAGTATTTTATTTATTTATTTGTTTGTTTGAGAGAGAAAGAAAGATTAAGAATGGGCATACCAGGGCCTCTAGCCAATGTTTACAAACTCCAGATGCATGTTCCACTTTGTGCATCTGGCTTACGTAGGTCCTGGGAAATTGAACCTGGGTCCTTGGATTTCACAAGCAAGCACCTTAACCACTAAGCCATCTCTCCAGCCCTGTTTTTCTATTTTTAGAATACGAAGGGCTTTTAGTAGTTAAAATCATTGTCATTTTCAGGAGACAGGTAAACTGACTGAATAAGCTTTTAAATACAAGTAATAGACTTTATATTGTCTGCAAATTCTAATCGTGGACTTATTATGATGGGCATTATTCAGAGAATTCATTAGAAATGATTACATCGAATGTTAAAAGTCAGTAACTGGATGTCAACTTCTGGTGAGGACACCACAGTTGAATGAAAGGAGAATAAATCCCATAAGGCAAGGCATTCAGTAGCTTTCCTGTAAATATCCTGGGGGCAAAAAGCACCCTATGTGAGCTTAATAGGAAAAAGATCCAGAACAATGTGTCCCTCTGTGAATACAGTTAAGTGAGAGTTATCTAACAGAGCAAGTGACAGTCCCTTTGGGAACAAAAGACTTACAATGCTCCTGTGTGGGATTCAGGCTTCTGGCACTCTTGTTTCTCTTTGGAGGCACAGAGACTAAATGGAGATGTTCTTGCTCAGATGGAGTGGTGAACTAATTACTGTTTATCACCTAGCATGTAATAAGCATTCAGGAATGTTCCAGACATATGCTGTGCAGTCCTCATTATCTTGAAAGTAACTAGAACTATTCTCCCATTTTTTTAAGAAAAAAATAGAAGCCTAGTGTAACAAAATTACTGGCACAAGGTCATAGAAATTGCAGTTGACATTTATTTTATATTTCTTATATGTTGTCACTTTTCAACAAGGTCTAGAAATGACTTTGATAATCAGAAAAACATATACTTATCTAAAATAGAAAAAGAGGGCTGGAGAGATGGCTTAGCGGTTAAGGCGCCTGCCTACTAAGCCTAAGAACACTGGTTCCAATCTCCAGCGGTTCCAATCTCCAGGTCCCACGTTTAGCCAAATGCAGTGATGCAAGGGCGCAATGCTGCACTTGACCACAAGGGGGCGCACACATCTGGATTTCATTCACAGCAGCTCAGAGACTGCTGGCGCACCCATCTCTGTCTGTCTCCCTCTCCCTCTCTGTCTGTCTGTCTCTCTCTCTGTGTCTCTCTCCAAAAATAAATAATAAAATTTTTTTAAGAAATAGAAAAAGAAGTGAAACAAGTTTATTGCCAAAGAGCCAGAAGGAATTGCGTTCATCGCCTAAAGTCGACAACATTTGGGATGGGAAAATGAAAAGCAATTGATAAAACTACAAATTATGTAAACATAAATTATAATGGGTTGCAACTGTCCCCTCTCTTCTCAACCTGGGCATCAAAGGCACTGGGAACGTCCTGGGTCCTCCGCTCATCTCTGTACCCACAAGACTAGAAACACTGGGCTCGAGCTGCCTGCGACCATGAGTCCTCAGGGTCAGACCATTCTGAGACCATGTGACCTCATCCATGGACCACTGCTGACTGGATCACAGCAGTCTGGGAGGTGACCTGTCATAAAAGTGATGGTAACATCCAGCTAGCTGGGTAAAATGATTCAAGTTCAAACTGGAGAGAGCTAAGAAGCTGATAACAAGGCAGAATACTAAAACTAAGAGGGAAAGAAAGACTGCTGAGACCACAAGGAGGAAACGGTAAAAGGGCTACTTCCTTTTATAAATGATGGGTAGGTAGAAAAGGAGTAGAAGACAGTTGGCCGCGGAGGCAGCAGTCAAAGCAGAGGCCAAGCAAACTGAGTCTTGTATAATAATCAACCACTAATGTGCCAAGGGAGCTGACACCCCAGGGCATCCTGGGAGAGTCAGAGCTCCTGAACAATGCTCCCATTCCTCAAGCAGGGGTGATGCTGAGGCTTCTGCCTTTCCTCAAAGCTGCAGGAATAGATTCTATATGTGTAATGACAAAAATAATAATAATAACAACAAAGCAATTACTGATGTGAGCCCTTATACGCAGGAACTAGGGCAAACGTTCTGATAGTCTTACCTCATTTCACCCTCTAAACAATTCCATGAAGCAAGTACCAATCACCTCTTTCTATGGAGGAAGAGCAGATGTTAAGAGGGAGTTGCTCTGGATCAACCATCCTGCAGGCAATGGAGCCAAGATTGGCTCCGGATCCTTTGCTTTAACCCCTATACTTCCAGAGCTCATTACCCCATGTTCACAGTGTCCATAGGATGAACTTCCCTCATTGAAGGTGATGTCTGCCCTACTTTGCTAAGTGCAGTCTAATCCAAATCACACACTGCACAACCCAGGTCAGTCTCTGGACTAGAAAGTGATCTATTGTATGACCCTCATTCAATTATCGCTGTGCAGTGGAAGTGAATAGTTACGTTTTTCGAGGCAGGGTCTCATTCTAGCCCAGGCTGACCTGGAATTCACTATGTAGTCTCAGGGTGGCCTCGAACTCACAGCGATCCTCGTACCTCTGCCTCCCAAGTGCTGGGATTAAAGGCGTGTGCAAATTACCTTTGCAAAACCCTCAAAACAGAAGAAAAAGATGATGACATCAAATTAAAAGAGAGACTAATGGAGAGAGGGAGGGGATATGATGGAGACTTGAGTTCTAAAGTGGAATGGGGGAGGGAAGGGAAATATCACGTGGGTTTTTTTTGTATGTAAGTATAAAAGTCAATAAAAAACAATAATTTTTTTAAAAAGGTGAATATTTAGATAGCATGTGACTTCAGTAATCTGATGGACTGGGAATGTGTTCAAAACCATTACCGTTAGCATAGCTGTTGGCCTTTTCCAGAGGAGAACGCCAATGAGATACGTTTCCTTTTTCCTTGCCCTCAGAGTCGCAGCCGATGTGGGCAGCCAACAAATACTACTTTTTAAAAGTGCAGAATATTCATGAAGAAAGTTTAGTAATTCAGCCCAACTCCTTCACTTTTTGACAGACCAAGGGCCAGATGGGCCCCAACACATGTAGGTCAAATTTGGAATGAAACCTGAGAGTTCTGCCTGTCACTGCCTAGGTTTTACTATGTGGCCATTCTTATTTATTTATTTATTTATTTATTTATTTATTTATTTATTTTGCATATTATTTATTTGAGAGAGAGATAGAGGCAGAGAGAGGGAGACAATGGGCATGCCAGGGCCTCCAGCCACTGCAAATGAACTCCAGATGCATGCGCCCCCTTGTGCATCTGGCTTACATGGGTCCTGCAGAATCAAACCGGGGTCCTTTGGCTTTGCAGGCAAACACCTTAACAGCTAAGCCATCCCTCCAGCCCCTAGGTGGCCATTCTTGATAAGCAGAATATTATTTTGCAAAGACAGCTATGAAACAAATTCTCCTGTTTTCCTGGTTAATTGAATAAAGTTAGTGTGAGCATGATGAAATATTCTTCACTGTTACGGAGCTTCCATCAGGATCATCAATGAGAAAGTATCAGCAAGGGTGTGAGAGATTGGGTTGAATCTGATTTCTGATGAAGGTCTCCAATAAATACAAACATTAGCTATGGTCAGTGGCTCCCTAGAGACCTGGCTGAGGTCTGAAGGTATGATAGATCACCTAAATGTGTTGTGGGCAAGGTTGAAGAGAGGTTTGATGTGAGTTTGCAAACTCAAGTAGAGAATATCCCTTAGAGGTTGGCCTTTTAAAGCTTGAAGGTGACGTATATACTTATTTTATTAATAGTCACCTTCTTTTCTTAGCAAATAGAAAACTAGAAAATCCAGATTATTGGGTCCAAGTGAAAGAGGGTCACAATACCCTTAGTTGGCTTAGTTGACTTTTTTTTTTAATCAGGCTGCAAGGCTAGGGGCATGTAGCTCACAAGGACCTGGATTCAATCCTGGGGGGAGGAAAGGAGAGAGAAAAGGAGGGAAGAAGGGAGGGAGGGAAGAAGGAAGAGAAGAAAGAGAGGAAGGATAGGTCACATCACAATCACCTTTTTGTCTAAAAATGGCAGTGCACTTTCTAAAATCAGACTGCAATGTCTTATTTAACTCAGTAATAATAATACTAAAGGACTTTGAAATATTTCTAGTGAAAAGTAGGGCACCACACTGTGGGAAGAAATCAACTGCTCTTCAGTTCTTTCCCAGGAGCTCACTGAACTTGGCCCTGAGCAGCGTGGGCAACCTTTTGGGGTTCTGCCTTGGAATAATTGAGAGAGTCCAGAGCAATCATAAAGCTTGTGGGTGGGTCATGTGGGACATCTCTCTTGGCATAATACCACATCCCTGGGCACGTGGCCAATGTGCACCTTTGACTACATGTTCTCTGTCTTTTCCCTTCTAAATAGAATAGATGAGCCTGTCCACTTCTCTCCACACACTCAGCTGACACTACACAGCTGTTGCAGGGACTCTTGCCAAGTGAAATGCATACGATGTGGAGGCTCCCAATCATAGAAGTTCCATTTTTTGAAGAAAATCTTTTTCAAGTTTAATTTCCTTTCTTTTTTTGCATCAGCCATTTTGAAGAATTTCATAACCTTGTCATTTCCTCTGCTTTTCTTTTGTTCCTTCTCCTCCTGTATATCCTCATTGCTACAGACAGGAAGGCAGAAGACATTAAACATGCTGTGACAGATATTGTTATAGTTGTCTTATTACTCATGAAGCAGAGCAAAAATGACTGGATTGAAATGAAAGTAAGGCAGGGATTAATGGAGAAGAAAATGGGTGTTGATGGGAGAGGAAGGGGCTAAGAGAAGGTAGTGGGTGGGAATAAGATCAGAACACATTATACATTATATCAAAAAGGGGAAAGTGGGGGGGGGAGGGAGGGAATTACCATGGGATATTGTCTACAATTATGGAAATAGTCAATAAAAAATTAAAAATATTCCTGGCAGACCTCCTCAGTGGCCTCCAAGCAGGTTCAGGCTGACCATTATCTGTGCTCATAGCAGTTCCTCTATGTCTTGCATTTGTAAGCTTCTCCAATGCAATCATCTTATTTTAAAGATTAAAGTAAAAATTTAAAGTAAAAAAAAAATCCTTTGCCTTCTAGTTTCAATTGCCATGTGCTTGCTATCTTCCCCCACCAGAGACACGCCAGGGGTGGTGTTGAACCATTGTTCATGACCCTATCCATGCTTGACAGAGCCCATGTCTCTCCCTATCACTAACAGGGTCTGCACCCACAGCTTGTCACAGACAACAGTGACTAATCCACCCTAGGAGTCTGAGTCTCAATAGTCCACATGGCCAGTCCACAACCTGCTATTTTGTTGAAGTTCAGAGCAGCGTTTTCCAGGGCTGAACTTGGGTATTGATTCCCATATACCTAGTGTGCAGTGTGTGTGTGTGTGTGTGTGTGTGTGTGTGTGTGTGATCTTAATCATCAGAGGCTTCATATATTAAGCCAATCCTTCTCTTATAGACAACTTGAATATCTTATTGTTCCACAAAGTAAGGAAGTACTCATAAGAATAATGAGGATGTATCAAAGAAGAGAAAAAGAAAGAAGGGAGCAGGAAGGAGGGAGGAAAGGAAAGGAAAAGGAGAAATGGGAAGAAAAAAAGGAAAGAGAAAGAGGAGAGGGAGTTTCTGGAAAACTATGGGGCAATTTAAATATCAAAATAATGACAAGAATGGATTATAACACACGACTTAAATAACCCATAAAGCCTTACTGATGTTAAAATGGGTTGGAAAGGGGAAGGAAATAAGAAAAAAAAATTAACCTAGCGGCAATATAAAAAATGATGTCCCCCTTTTTAGAAGCCTGATAGTGCTGACTAACGAGCTCAGAACCATCCTGAAGGCTCTGCTCCGTCTCCTCCTTGAAAAAGAAAAGCAAGATGCCTCCCCGCACCTCACTGGATGGTCTTCCATTCCCTGCCTGGCCTACCACAGAGGGCTTGACTGTGTGTTGGGTGGGGGGCTCTGCAGGGTCTTCCAATTCAATCCTGCTCTAATAACCACATTGTCTTTGAAATCCAAGATTTCCTTTCTCACTACAGGTGTATATGCGGTAAGGAACCTTCAATGGAGCCAAAAGGTCCAGACAGTCTCACAACAAACACCTGCCACCCTCCATTCTGCAAAGAGGAAGTGGAGTGGGGAAGAGAGGATGCTTATAAACCGTCTCCTTCGGGGAAGGAGCCTGGGTTGGAGGGAAAACCACGCACTATCTGTGCAGTTTGGGGAAGGCGCAGGTCCATAAGACTCTGGCCATTTCAGAGAAAAACTTCCCGGAACCTTCACTAATCCCCCATCCGCAATTGCCCACAAACATGCTTTCCCTGTGGGCTAAAACAAACAAGGTGAAAAGGGCAGGCAGTGTGTCCAGAAGCACCATGGGGGTGTTGTCCATGCAAGGCAGGTCCAGACTGTGGAACCACAGTTGGGTGGGGTCTGTGTATCCATCGCCCTGTATCAAAGAGGAAATTTGACACGCTCCTCACAAAGGCAGCTTAGGCAGAACTGTGTCCTAAGTCCCTGTGGGCCCTTCCCACACAACAGACCAGTGCTTCGGAGCAATGCCTGTCTACTGAGGAAAGTCTGCTCAGGTGCTAGGCACTGTGCCAGTGTTGTACAAGCACCATCCTGCTTCATCCCACAGCAGCCCTTAAAGTGCACACTGGTTCATCCCTATCTTAAAGATGAGAAAATTGAGGGAGTCTAGAAAACATAAGCTACTTGATTGGAACTACTCTGACAAAGTGGTGCAAAAGGAACTCAAGCCAGGTGGTGCTTCTTGGCGCCCATAAGGGTAGTCACTATGCCCCCAGCCCAGGTCATGAGCGTCCATGGCTCCCACTGCTAAGCTCTACCCCTCACTCTTCTTTAAGGCTCAAATCAAGTGAACAGTTCCTTCCCCTGCCCTCCAACGCCAGTGTGTGTGTGTGTGTGTGTGTGTGTGTGTGTGTGTGTGTGTGTACACGTGCATGCGTACATGTGTTATGGCACTGTTTGACAGATATTAGAAGTAAGGTAACTCCCATTGTGTAGGCAGCAAGTTGGGGTTACAAGCCCCCAAAGAATAAACAGCCATCTATATGGCCTGACAGAGGCAACGAGCCTAGATTTTATACTGACAAGAAAGCAGCATCCAGAAAGTAAGATCCAACCAGCACTGACTTCCAAAAAGTCAAAAGCCCTGACTTCAGCTCACTCACTAGGAGTCAGCTGACCCAGACGTACAAAGTAACCAATCCTTTGTCTTAACTCATCAGCCTATCAGGAGCCCCCCACATACATTTAGAGTAAACAATGCAATCCTTCCAGACTTGATACTTCATTTACATCCCCCAGGGGTATACAAAGGCCCCTCCAAGCCTCTCCCAGCTCCAGAGAGTATCTGCTTTAGTCTCACTTTCTGCCATACTTTCACCGTCTCTTCTTTTTTTCAAAGATTTCTTTTTATTTATTTATTTATTTGTTTATTTGAGACAGAGAGAGGGAGGGCGAAAGAGAGAAAGGGAGCGAGAGAGAATGGGCATACCAGGGCCTCTAGCCACCACAACAAACTCCAGACACATATGCCGCCATGTGCATCTGGCTTACATGGGACCTGGAGAATCGAACCTAAGTCCTTAGGCTTCGCAGGCATGCACCTTAATGGCTAAGCCATCTCTCCAGCCTCACTTTCTCTTCTAATAAACCTGTTTTAACCTTTCCAGCGGTGATGACCTCCCTGTGAGAACATGCCTCTTGCCAAGGATCTCCTTCACCCCTCTCCAGAAGAGGAGAAAGGAAACAAGAAGAAGCGCCTGGTGCAGAGCCCCATCTCCTACTTCATGGACGTGAAATGCCCAGGATGCCATAAAATCACCATGGTCTTTAGCCATGCACAAACGGTAGTTTTGTGTGTCGGCTGCTCAGCTGTCCTCTGCCAGCCTACAGGAGGAAAAGCAAGGCTTCCAGAAGGATGTTCGTTCAGGAGGAAGCAGCACTAATGGCAGCCTGATCAAGATGCGTAGGAAATGATCCCAATAAACATGTTTTGGGTATTTTGTAATAAAAAAACCTGTTTCACCTACTCTGATTTCGTGTGTGAACTCATAATTCTTCGTGGATCACAAGACAATGAACTTGAGAGCCACTGGCTTGAAAGGCTCTGCTACTTTCAAAACCAGTAGTGCACTAATTAACTTATTCTTACAACACAAACTTGTTAAGTATATTTCTGCTAAGCATCAAAGACACATGGCACAAAAGAGGGAGAGAGAGGAAGCCTATGGGATCCTTATGATCGTGAATAAGTTTATCATATGAAAAATGTACAGAACAAAATAGATACATATAAATGACTATAAGTAAAACTTGAGACATCTGAGCAAGATCAGGGCACTGTATCTCAATGTCAATATGCTGGGTATTACACAATATTAGCATTGAAGAGAAATGGGTAAAGGTCACACAAGATCTCTGTATTATTTCTTACCACTGCCATGATGTCTCCATTTCTCAAGAATCTATAAATGTCTCAATAAAAATTTCCATCAAGGCAGAAACAAGTCAATGCGATATAGTAGGAAAACGTAATCTAAGAGGCCCAGGCTTGAGGATAGGAATGACTCAGCTGTGTACACAGTTATGCTGCCCACAAGATTGTGGTATCAGTAAGGGTGGAGTCCGCATCATGTGCAATGTTACAACTCAGACAACAATGGCTAAGCTACGTGGGTTGAGTTCCCTTGAATATACTCTCTCTCTCCTCTCAGTTCCTACACTTGACTGTACTTCATGGTACCTGTGCCTATGCCAAAGATGTCTGATGGACTACTGACGTATTCTTCCTTTCCCTCAAGGACAACTCCCAATATTATGTTTCCAGTCAAATTGTGAATGAGAAAGTCAACTGAGATAGTAGTATTGGGGAGTGGTAGATGGGCCACTAGCCTAGAAAAAGGACAGTAGTTTCTAAATTGACCAGTCAAATCCTACCTTGATGCAGAATTCTTTTCATTTAAAAATATTTTTATTATTTATTTATTTGAGAGGGAAATAAAGAGAGAGGGAGAGGGAGGGAGAGAATGGGTGTTCCAGGGCTTCCAGCCACAGCAAATAAACTCCAGACATATGGGCCACCTTGTGCATTTGGCTTATATGGGTCCTGGGGAATCAAACCTGGGTCCTTTGGCTTTGCAGGCAACACCTTAACCATGAAGCCATCATCTCTCTAGCCCCAGAATTCCTTTCTTTGAAAGGGAAGAAATAGTACTATCTTGTCAACTTACTCGCAGCATTGACATTAGCTCTGTCAGGTAAGAAGGTCTGGCGTCCTGGAACGTGCATAGGATTCTGAAAGGCAGCAGAATGCAGTGCGCTTCTCCGTCTCACTGATGGTGTTACCCGAGGTAAACCACGCCTCTGACATTCACTGACGACAAACATAAAAATGCTATCTATCCTGCCCTCAATTGGATGGAAAAGGCTTTGAAGCCCCAGAGTACCCACGCCCTACCTGGATCCTCATTGTCTGTCACGCATGTGAGTGGTGCACAATGAGTCCATGAGAAATGGAAGGCCAGTGGATGAACAGAGGAGCCAAAGACTGTATTCTTTGTCCCAAGCAGCTCTAAGTATCTTTGAAATCAAGTGCCTGGAGAATTCTAGAACACCTGTAACAGTTGTTCTCTACAGTTCATCTTTTCATCACTGTAGACCCTATTCCTAAAGTCACCAGCGAATTCCAAACTCACAGTCATTCACTGCGCCAGAATTAACTCACTTTGCATTTCCCTTAGAAATATTGTGCTTGTTGCCTACCCACAGGCTGCTTTCCATAAAATGTCAGTTGAAGTAAATCAGGAATCCTATAAAAGTGACTTTGCAAATAGTCTTGGGCCATTGATTGTCTTTCAACAGCTAAAAGGAGATAGATCTGAAACATCCTATTTCCTTGTCTGTACCCTCAAATTCCCGCCCAGTGTGGTGGCGCACACCTTTAATCCCAGCACTCGGGAGGCAGAGGTAGGAGGATCGCCGTGGGTTCGAGACCAGCCTGAGACTACATAGTGAATTCCAGGTCGGCCTGGACTAGAGTGAGACCCTACCTTGAAACTCCACCCCCCCCCAAAAAAAAACCTTTCTGGCTAGATTAAATAGAAAAAGAACAATGGTGTAACATCCTAGAGAACCCAGCTTGAAGACTGCAAAGCCACAAGCAGTGGCCACCTCACCACGCTGGTCCTGGAGTAGATGCCACCTCTAGATACAGAAGTTTCTCTGCCACCCTGGAATCCAGAGGTGCTGCCAGAACTCCTGTCACTCCCTAAGAAGCTGAACTCGGTGCTCTCCCCTCACCACATGTTCTGGGCTGCACTTGCTTAGCGATGTCACTGGCTTTTAGCTCAAATGCTCAACTGTGAGCATCTGGTCAATGGGGGCTGGGAATCCTAGTGGCTAGGGCCTTTTCCCCTGGGCAGACATTTACGGATTGGAAAGGAGTTCAAAGATGCAGGAAAGACAAGAAAGAAACACAATGATCCCGACTAATAGCAATAAACAACTCCAATCAAGCACCACCAGACTACAATGATACTAGTGAACCCAAATATTGCTTTTACTCCAAAAAAACATATTAGAATATTTACCTGTGAATTTTCTATGCAAGAGTAAGCACTTATTAAGATTTTATAGAAAAAAAATAGAAGAATACTTTTTCTAAATTTCATTAAAATAATTTACAATTCAATATAATCCCTGATTCATACTCAAATGTTAGAAGAAAAATTAATATTCCTTCCTAACCCTTATGATCATTTGTAACAATTAAAGAAATAAGTCTTATCATTATACATGCCCTGCACATCGCATCTATTTCCAAAAGCCGGGGGAGCAGAAGACAGAAATCATCTGATATACGGATGTAGGAAGGTGGTCAGTCAGTGAGGTGCCATAAGCACCTCATCCCATCAAGTGAATTTCAACCTCTAACCAAGACAAGTGAAGAATGTGGAGTGAAGAACGTGACAAGTGAAGAAGCAATAAATGCGATCTATGTTTATTGTGTTGGGGTTTATGATTCTTAGCTTGAATAATGTGGACATCAATAAAGTAAGATAATATCAGCCATCCCACCCAGCCATTAACCAGAAGTACAACTTCTGAGCAAAACATTAAAGGAAGATTTCTACTGTGACAAATGGCACTGCCAGAAAATGCCACGGAGAATTTTCAAAATTTAGTATATTTATTACAAAGTGTAATAAGCCAAAAATCCAATTTAGCACAGAAAAAAACTGCTGTTGCTTGGCTCTTTAGACAAAGAAATATGATTGTCATCAGTGAATCCTTTCTGTTCAGAAGTCACACAGTCTCCCGGTGGGTTGGTAAAGGCTCCCTCTGATGAGCCTTTTCATGAGATCCCAGAAAGTAGAAAGAAAATGTCTTCCATGAAGCCTCTTGCTTCCACCCAAGAACTAGATCACTCTAACTTCTGAATTGCCAGTGATTTCAGCCTGGCAGAGTCTGAGTGAGATTTTTTGCTCCAAAATGATATTGGACATTAATTCCTCTTGAGCTGCTGGACTCACATCTGGCTTCCAAGACCTATTTCAATATGGGCTGCAGCTATGACCCTAAACAAATTACCACCCCCGAGTTCTTACCAGTCACCTGGGACAAACGTCAGTGTCTATGCCTGGGGTATGATGAATATTAACTGCATACATGTAAAATAATCAGACTAGGGTCTGGCACCTAGAAATGGAATATATTACAAACTCGCATTTCTTTTTTTTTCTTTTTTTATTTATATTATTATAATTTTACATTCATGTTGGTGACTCCGGTAGCCTCCTCCCTGTCCTCCCCCTTCTGAAGGGACCCTCATCATTGGGGAATGTGGGTCATGCATTATGGGGTAACCAACAGTTATGGGGAGAGGCAAAGTCTCTGTGCATAATGACCTCACTTGTGGCTCTAACTTCCCTGGGCCACATTGGGATCATTTTTAAAACTCGCATTTCTTATCTAGAGTCTTTGGAACCAGAGTGGTAGGAATTCAGAGTCGCTCTGTTTTTAAAAAAGAGATTAAACATTATGCAATCCCCCATTAGAATCCAGGACAGCATTTTACAATCAAATGCATTAGTACTTTTGTAGCAAAATCTACAAACATATTAACTGGGACAAAGGCAATCAATAAACACATATTGGGTTCCACAATGAAAGGGTTTGTGTAAAAAAAAAAAAAAAAAACCTCAGTTTCAAGAGATTTGTGTATTCAGGGACTGTGAATAGGGGTAAGAGCCCAGATGGGGTTAGTCACAGCTTGCGTTCTGTACCTTTTGCCTAATTCCAGTTCTATTCTGCTCCACAGAACCTTCTAGACCTCTTGGGTTTCTGACCCATCCCCTGTAATATCTGGCGATAGCCATGGTCTAATGCTTGCTAAGTGTTCCTTCCTCAACCACTGACACCAACCAATGCTTGCCCCATCCCTGCAGCAACCTCGAGAGTGGTCCCAGTCCTCCTGGGCAGATTCACTCTGGTCCCCGTGCACAGGAGCCAGACTATCACACAGCGGAATGGGCAGCTGCTCCAAGGAAATATGAACATAGCCTTGTCCCAGAATCCGGAAGAAAGCAGGTCATCTGGATTACGAAACCACAGAACTGATCCACCATAGGGGGAGTCATGAGAACACCGAGCGAAATCACAGAGCAGACGCTCTTCAACCTCCAGGGAGGTGTCTAAGCATCCCTAGTCTGAGAAGCTTTCCTGAAGCATCCACCAATTGATTCCTGCAACCCTGCCAATGCACTCTTAGCTGTTAGAAGCTCTGATCTGAGTATTGAGTTACATTTGTTTCTTTAAAAAAAAGTATTTATTTACATGTGTGTGTCTGTGTGTACCCATGTGCGCACATGCACGCACACACACACGCCATGTATATAGCACTTTGCACCTGGCCTTACGTGGGTACTGGGGAATAGAACTTGGGATAACAGCCTTTGAACACAAGTACCTTTAACCACTGAGCCATCTTCCCGGCACTTGGATTGTTCTAAGTGTTGCCTGCCATCAGTTCTGCGGCCACCATAGGAAGTTGTTTTGAACCTTAACTCCCTTTTCTTGTCATTCCCCCAGGAAGGCTAAGCAGGCCCAGCATCATTGATGTGGACTTGTCTGGGCCCCACAAGTAGACAGCCTCACGTTTGCGTCACTGCTCTCCCAGTGTCATCTTGAAGTGGTGCGTACTTAGTGAACAAAATGCCCCATGTCTTCTTTTGCTCTGAGTTCCTCAAATAATGTGGCTGGTCCTGAAGCTGATGTTCTAGACAAGTTAGTCTGATGTTTTTCAGAAGGGCCACACTAATGGTTCTGGAAAAGACTAGACAACTCTATAGGGCAATGGTCTCTGAGGAAGAGTGGCACATCTTGAGGCTTACACAGGACCATTCACTGCAGGAAGAAAATGTTAAAATTTCTATTTGCTAGGCATCTATTTCATTCTTTATGCTTCTTTTAAAATTGGTTTTATTTATTTAAGAGAGAGAAAGACAGGCTGATTGACTACAGGCCAGCTAGGGCCTCTTGCCTATGTAAACTCCAGACTCATGCACCACATTGTGCATCTGGCTTTATGTGGATACTGGGGAATTGAACCCCAGGCCAACTGGCATTGCAAACAAGTGCCTTTAATTGCTGAGCCATCTCCCCAACTGTACACTTATTTTTTCTTTCTTTTTTTTTTTAAATGGAATGCTTCATGAATTTGCATGTCATCCTTGCACAGGGGCCATGCTAATCTCCTCTGTACCATTCAATTTTAGTATATGTGCTGCTGAAGAAAGCACCCTACATTTATTTATTTATTTATTTATTTATTTATTTATTTATTTATTTATTTATTATTTATTGGTTTTTTGAGGTAGGGTCTCACTCTAGTCCAGGCTGACCTGGAATTCACTCTGTACTCTCAGGCTAGCCTTGAATTCACAGTGATCCTCCCTCCTATCTCTGCCTCCCGAATGCTGGGATTAAAGGCATGCACCACCATGCCTGGCTCACCCTACATTTATTTTTATGTTTTTTTCTTTCTGTTTCATAATAACAGAATTGGCAATTTATAATTTGGTCCATAGCCAAAGCATTTCAAGATTACCTTTCCCAGCATCTCTTGCAGTCTAGTGTGGGATGGCTGAGTGTGGCCGCAGTAGAAGTTTCAACCGATAGTACCTTGGAGGGTGAGGTACTGTGAAGGCAGTTCTGTGCCTGCTAAATCTTTCCTTCACCCTGCTGTGGGAAATGTGCTAAAACAACATCTTAACTCATGAAAAAGCACTTTGATATAGAAATACAATTTATAAACAATTTTTGTAGAGTAAAGGGCAAGACAGGGACACCACCAGATTCATTATACACACAAGGATAGAATCCAGGTCAAGTTCAGCATGTGGATCAGATCAAACCGTGAACCTTAGAATCTAGACATGCTGATTTCTCTTGACACAGATGCAGTCAGTAAAGGAGGCTTTGCTGCCTGGGACACAGTCAACTGAGAAAGCAAGGCCAACACCCCTATTGCCATGGATTTCTACCCCTCTCACCAAGGCCACTTGAGTTATGGCCTGGCAGCCTGTTAGTGCCCTCCTGACTCCCTGCACTTCCGTGGTCCCAGCACATGAGCTGGGTCGTGTGGGATGCAACTTTACCCTTTTCTGAAAAACTATAAGTATTTTTTAAAGGGGGGAGTGTGTCTGGAGAGATGGCTTAGTGGTTAAGATTTATGCCCATAAAGCCTAAGGACCCATGCTCAACTCTCTAGGTCCCACGGAAGCCAGAACCACAAGGTAATGCAAGCACACAAGGTCCCACATGCACACAAGGTGGCCCACACATCTGAAGGTCCTGGCACACCAATTCTCTCTCTTCTCTTGCTCACTCAACTCTCTCTCTCTCTCATAAAATAAATAAAATTTTTAAATAAACTAGTTTTGTTCTTTGGAAAACCAAAGCCTTTCCCGGTGATCTCTGGTTTCAGGACACCATTCTGCTGCCTATGGCGCGATGTCAATATGTCTCTTAATAAAGCTTCAATCTTGAAAGGGTTATTTAGCTCAGTGCATCTCTCCACCAACTTTCCCTCTGAATCTATCAGAGTGGGGCATGGGGAAGGGCACAAGGAGAAGGATTTCCCATTTGAATGTGGTATGACTCTGTTATAATTTCATTTAGCACAATAGGGAGCGCCTCCTTCCCCCCTCGTCTCCTTTAAGTCTCAGGAACACACGTCATGGGCGGCCAGACCCCTCCACAAAGGGACATATTCCAAGAGCCTCGCCTTGTCTCTGAGCCCGTTTAGGTAGAAAAGCAGTGTACCAACAGCACTGACTGCAACTTCAGGATCCTTCCCTGGGCAGGGCTCTTTGTCCTTCTTCTGGCTTCTTCAAGCCACCCTGCCCTCCAGTGACTCAGACACATAGTCTGCCTGTCTCTGGAGGCACAGATGTCACCTTCTATCACTCAGAACAAACATTCTCTGCCCTAAACTGGCAACCAGCCAGAGAACCAGGATCCCAAGCTTTCCCACACCTGCAGGTGATGTCATATGAGCCCTTGTGCCCAGGTGACAATTGCTGAGTTGAAGGGCCGAGGAGAGTGTGTGATGGCAAGGAAGGAGCTGACTGATTTCAAGTTGGCCAATGGGAAGGCTCCATGTAAATGAGCCAGGGAGCCCCCGCTCCTTAGGAATTTACATTGGAAACAACCCCTGAATTCAGCCACCAGCAGAGAAGGCTCCTCCCAGTGCTACAGCAGATTTCATCATGGAGGGCAAATCTCTACACCATAGTTGTATTAGCTGTTCCAGCAGGAAGCTTTGCAAGTGGAGACCCTGCCCTTGAGGCAGAATCCTTCCACAACTGTCCTTCACCACATACCACCTGGAAGCTACTTTACAGAAAGAGAAGAGGCAGGCTGGAGAGATAGCTTAGCAGTTAAGGTGCTTGCCTGCGAAGCCTAACAACTCATATTCAACTCTCCAGACCCCACATAAGCCAGACGCACAAAGGTGAGGCATGTGCAAGGTTGCACATGCACACTATGTGACACAAGTGTCTGGAGTTCAATTGCAGTGGGCTGAGACCATTCTTTGTCTCTCTCTCACTCACTTTCTTTCTCTCTAAAATAAAAAATAATAAATTTTAAAAAGTTTAGAAAAGAGAGAGCAGAGGGGCTGGAGAGATGGCTTAAGGGTTAAACGCTTGCCTGTGAAGCCTAAGGACACCAGTTTGAGGTTCAATTCTCCAGGACCCACATAAGCCAGGTAGACAGGGGGGCGCACACATCTGGACTTCGTTTGCAGTGGCTGGATGCCCTGGCGCACCATCTCCTCTCTCTCTCTCTCTCTCTCTCTCTCTCTCTCTCTCTCTCTCCCTGCCTATTTCTGTCTCTGTCTCTCTCTCAAATAAATAAATAATAATAAAATATTTTTTATAAATAGAGCAAGGCAAAGCAAGTCGCCCTGGTAAGGAAGCCCAGCATGGACAGGAGAGGAAATAAGCAAGTCTGGTGGGTGAGAGAAAGTGAGCTGTGGTGTGGAGAGAGTCTCTCTGGGCCAGCCAGATGGCACCACTGCACCTGCATGCTCTCCCAGTCTCCAGCCTCCACCCAGGCAACTTCTGGAACCCTGAGGGGCTCTTGCTTAACTCTAAACCCAGGCCCCGATGAGAGGTAGTCTCGTTGTCTGCCTGCGCTGTCTGTCTACCCACATTTATCTCTGCCATCTGGCCCTTGGGCAGGGTCCCTTTGGAACTTGGCACTCTCAATTGCAATTTGTGATGAGCATGGTATGAACCCACTGGAATGAGAGGCCCTTGGTGCCAGGAAGTGATGTGTTGGCCTCCAGGTCCTGTGTGTGTCTTGGAAGGGACACGCCTGAAATGTGTGCAGAACTGAAAAGAATCTGGCAGGTCTGTCTGCAGATGAGCTCAAGACTATTTTTAAGTGATCAAGTCACCTTCTCTGGAACTGCTTCCAATGTTCAGTGTCCCTTTCCATGGATTGACGACACCTTGTCCTACACATGGTCTGCACTGTTCCGATTGTTCCAGAAAACTTAAGTCCAGTCACCCTAGCTAATCCTCAACTTTTCACCATCTATACTTCTGTTATCCCTTACTAAACCCAACTCGATGCAAATTAACAATTGTAAGCCTTTGGTATCAATCTTGTCATTTCTAGTCATTATCTTGATGGTGGGATTGCGTAATTGTACACAGACAAGGTTAAATACAGAAGGATGCTTATAGTAGAGTTTGTACATGGGGAACAACTCAAGCATCTATCAACTACGATCAAATTCAACTAATTCTGTGCACATAACAGAATGCTAAGCCCTTGGGGGTCACAGCATTGCATTGCACACTTGTTGAATCGAGTGTGCTTGTTGAAAGCTCACCATTCAAGACCTAAGCACACACTTTATTATTGCACACTTATTGCACACTTTATTATTGCACACTTGTTGAATCGAGTGTGCTTGTTGAGAGCTCACCATTCAAGACCTAAGCACACACTTTATTAGTTCAAGAGGAAGACATAAGAAGATGATCCAAGAATGCTGAGATGAAAGAAACCAGAGTGATTTCTTGTTTGTTTGTTTGTTTGTTTGTTTGTTTGTTTGTTTGTTTGTTTGTTTCAAGGTAGGGTATCCATCTAGCCCAGGCTGACCTGGAACTACTCTGTAGCCCCAGGCTGGCCTTGAATTCACAGTGATTCTCCTACCTCTGCCTCCAGAGTGCTGGGACTGAAAAAAACCATAGATGTCACAGCCTTTTTAAATGTTAAACACTTCACCCACCCAGTAATAGAGCTTTCAGTATGGGTTGATAATGTTCAGAAGAAAAGTAGGTTACAGAACAGCAGGAATAATAAGTTGCAGCTTCTGTAAATATATATATATATTCCTGAAGGGACTTTTCATCAAGCATATTTATCTCTGAGAGGTGGACCTTGAACTTAATTTTATTGTCTTTATACTTTTTCCTCTATTATTTGACATTTTGTAAAGATTTTGCATTATTTTTACATTTTGTAAAAACTGTGGAACATTTTGTCTTGGCAAAAAGAAACCATTTAAAATAAAGACAATCTCATCAACTACTAATTGACTAGAAACTGGTTCATGTTCTTTGGGCATTTTGTATTATTTATATGTACATAAACATATATAATTCTGAATAAATGGATAGTTGAACGGCTATGATGAACATCACATTGCACAAAAATGCCCTCCCCTGTTCTCTGAGAAAATATGATTGCTGACCACACTAACATCAGCCAGGTCAGTTCTATTTTCAAAGGCTGTAACTCTCAATGCATCGTTTGACCTCCAAACTAGATCCTCAGCTGATCCCTCAAATGGAAGTCTCTCAGTGCTTCTCAACATTTCCAGGTTTGCACCATTGTTTTCTGGATGGATAAATGATGGATGGATGGATGGATGGTTCAATTGATTACATAATGAACTGATGATCTATTGATTTGTGGAGTGAAAGGGTGGACAGTGGATGGATGGATTGATGGGTGGTAGTGGGTTGATGGATGGATGGATGGATAGGTGGATAGATAGTGGTAGATGAATGCATGGATGGATAGATGATAAATGAATGGATGGAGGGATGGATAAATGATTGAAGGTATGGATACATGAATAAATGAGTGAATAAATGAATAAACAAAGTAATATATCATTAGCATTCTTTTACAGACAAGAAAGCCAAAAAACAGATGTGAAGCAATATGCCAAATATTATAAATCAGTAGAGTGGACATACTGCACTATATGGTCCCCTAATTAGCTCTTTTGTATACAAATGGTTTCCCTAAACTTGTTTTATTTAGGAGAAAAAAAACCTTAGTGTTATTTAAAAACACCTTTGGGCTGGAAAGATGGCTTAGCTGTTAAAGTTGTTTGATTGCAAAGCTAGCCAGCCCTGAGGTTCAATTCCCCAGTATTCCTGTAAAGCCAGATATACAAAGTGGCACATGCAGCTGGAGTTTATAAAGCCAGACAAGCAAAGTGGCACATGCATCTGGAGTTTGTTTGCAGTGGCAAGAGGCTTGGTGCATCCATTCCCCCAAGCAAATAAAATCACCACTGGTAAATAAACAAGGGCCATAGTCAAAATACCACGCAGCCCCGGTATTGACTCATCAAACCAGCAGCCCCAGCACCAGTTCAGGATCTTAAAGTCTTCCTGCTATTCCATGATGTTGGACACAAGTGGCTCATAGGTGTCAGAAGGGCAATTTGTGGTCTCAAAGAAGGAGCTATTTGCTTCCTGGTATGGAAGTATTCCATATTCTAACAACTAACCCAGCTATGCACGTACAAATACCCTGCTAAAATATCCTCACAACACTGAAAGGTTGCTACCCATATGAGAACCGCCCCCCCCTCCACTGAGTGCAAAATCCTTCCAACGCTACTCAAAGCCTACATCCTGGTGAATCCAATATGTACAAACAAAGGAAATCTTCTAAATATTATATACCAGAGTGTGGCAATGGCAGAGGTAAGGGGGTAAGCGGGGGTAAATGAGGGAGAATATGCAATAAATCATCAAGAAATACAAGATACACTGCACAGAACATTCCTCATCATGAGCCCCACATTCCCTGAATGAACATTCTGGAAGGCAGTCACACTGTCCCTGATTCTCAGTGTTTATATAACCCATGGAGGCAGATAAGTGATAAGTGATAAGCCATATCAAGTGGAAATTTCTTCTTTTTGTTTATTATTTATTTATTTATTTATTTATTTATTTATTTATTTATTTGAGAGCAACAGACAGAGAGAGAAAGAGGAAGATAGAGAATGGGCATGCCAAGGCCTCCAGCCACTGCAAACGAACTCCAGATGCATGCGCCACCTTGTGCATCTGTCTTACATGGGTCCTTGGGAATCAAGCCTTGAACTGGGGTCCTTAGGCTTCACAGGCAAGCGTGTAACCACTAGCTAAGCCTTCTCTCCAGCCCTCAAGTGGAAATTTCTGAGAAGACAAGAACTCTAGGGGTTCAGAGGAAGGAGCATTTATTCCCAGGAGAGGAAACCTGGAAGTCCGTCTGAAGAAAGTAGGTTGGGTCTTCTTCAGAAACAGGTGGCCTTTGTACTTGGGGAGGAAGGGAAATGTACCCTTAGCAATGCACACAGGCAACCTGCAAACAGCACTAATACCCATGGCATTTGCCAACAAAATAAATGAGACAAGCATAATACACATGTTGTCATCTCCAGACACATCACGCTTTCTCACCTCCTCACCTTCCTCTTACTGCTCAGAGCTTCCTCCTGGAACACTGTCCCTTGCCCCCACGTCTACCTCCACACCCATGAATTCTGTTTCCTAGCTAGTACTTACTTAACAGCTTACCAGAGCATTCTCTGAGAAGAATTTCCCAATTTCTCTACCCAGGCTACAAAAATCAAAGCTGAGGTACCTCCACTATGATACTGTGTAGCACATAAACCGTAGTTTCTCTTTCATCACTGTTCATCAGCACCCCTAATCTATAAACGTTCTGGAAGAGGAATGTAATCGGATCCACTTTTGTGGACCCAGTACCAGGTGAAATACAATACTCATTACATAGTCACTAAACATTTAATGAGCAATTAGTTAAATGTCAACAAATGTTTTAGCACCTCCGTTCCACGCCAGAACTCAGATCCTGTCCCTGACTTAAGCTCTCATGTACCAGTATTTCTATGAAATAGTTTTGCAGATACAAAGAGAGAACTAGACTCCTGTCGTGCAGCCCCAACACAAAGGAAGAGCCAAGACTTTCTCTGAGCCACAAGACGAACTCCTCCTAAGGCTATATGATGGCGGGCAAAAGTTTAGTCCCTGAAGAGCTCTCTGAGCAAGTCTGTGAGGGAGGTCAGTGGATAATATAGCTGAGAAAGAGCTGGAACAGCATCTACCCATTGAGAGACTGACTTTGAAGCAGGGGATAATGGCCACAGGGGAAAAAAATAAAAGAAAGAAAGAAATTGCAGGCTTAGCAGGACTTTACAGTTTAGTGTGATTATGTAAGGAAAGGCCTGTTGTCAGAACACAAGCATTCAATAGCACTGGAGTCCATTTCAAGAGACGGAAAGAATTTCTGAGGGGCTGGAGAGATGGCTCAGTGGTTAAGTGCTTGCTTGTGAAGCCTAAGGACCCTGGTTCGAGGCTTGATTTCCCCAGTTCCTACCTAAGCCAGTTGCACAAGGTGGTGCATGCATCTGAAGTTCGTTTGCAGTGCCTGGAGGCCCTGGTGGCACCCATTCTCTCTCTCTCTCTCTCTCTCTCTCTCTCCCTCTCTCTCTGTACCTCTTTCTCTGCCTGTCACTCTCAAATAAATAATTTAAAATTTTTTTAAGAAAGAAAAGAATTTTTGAAATATTAGCAGTGGCTGTCTCCAATGATAATATTGAGTGATTATCAACGGTCTTACACTTATACATTTCCCAAATACTTCTCTGCAGAGAATATTATTTTCTCATCACAATGGGGAAAATGTCATGCAAATACATGATCAGGCCCAAATTGTCCCTCATCTTTCCATCAGCTTTACATCCTAAGTCTTTAGCCTCACTTAACCCATGAAGGTTTCTGAAGGAAGACCCTCACTCCTGCTCCCACCTCTTGGCTCTGACTACACCCAAAAGCCTTCCTTTAGGAAAAAAAAAAATAGATTACTTGGTTTTAGGTGGCTTCTCCATTCTTCCTCTTCTGGGCTTCTTCTGGATCCTCTGGGCCAGTAAGGAGCAAAATTCTGGTGTCTGGCTTTATCCAGGTCCTGGGCAAGGCTTCTGAGTTTCAGAATAATCTGGTGGGTGAGGCTATTTGGGGGTGTGGCTGAATCAATAAGTCTGGCTGCACATGGCTCATGAAGCATCATGTTACCCAGTGCAATCAAAGGCACAGACACAGACTGTCCCCTGAAGAGAGGACCACCCACAGCCACTCCTCTCTAACGTGTTCCGGGATCTCCTTCACTAACAGCACAAAAAGGGAAATGCCTTTGAACCTCAGTCAGTCTTCAAAGAAGTAAGTGATGAGAGCATCTCATCTCAATGACAACTCCGCTCAAAAGATCTTCCAGTTCTCCCACTACAGGGCTGTTGACAGCTTCTTTTCCTTTTTGTAGAGAGCGAGAGAGACAGAGATAGAGAGAAATAGAGAATTGGTGTGCCGGGACCTCAGCCACTGTAATTCAACTCCAGACGCTTGTGCCACCTAGTGGGCATGTACTACCTTCCACTTGCCTCACCTTTGTGCGTCTGTAGGCTTCACAGGCAAGCACCTTAACCACTAGGCCATCTCTCCAGCCCTGTTAACAGATTCTTAATGAGAATGAAAATGTTGTCGCCTTCTCTGGTTAATATGGTAGCCACTACATCATATCACTTTTGAGAAATTAAAATGTGGCTGTGTGCTGAGTGAATTCATATAGACACATATGGTACTATTATTTTAGACATTGTAAGTCCTAGAAAAGACCCAATGGTTTACCTGTGATCCTCAACCTTTGTAATGGCAAGCCTTTCCCCACAGAGCTGGGGATTAGACCCAGATTCCAGAGCCTCATGCATTATAAATATGTCTTCTTCCACTGAGCTACATCCCAAGCCTTGTGAAAAGGATTTTTAATTTCAAAGATGCATACTGACTTTTCTCTTTCTCAAAGAAAACATTTAGTGTGCATTAAGAACATTATAATGTCCAAAATTAGAAAAATTTTCAATTGCAGGGCTGGAGAAATGGCTTAGTGGTTAGGGCATTTGCCTACAAAGCCAAAGGACCCAGGTTCAATTCCCCAGGACCCAGATGCACAAAGTGGTGCATGTGTCTGGAGTTCATTTGCAGTGGCTGGAGGCCCTGGCATACCCATTCTCTCTCTCTCTCTCTCTCTCTCTCTCTTTCCCTCTCCCTCTTCCTCTTTCTCTCTGTCAAATAAGTAAATAAAAATAAAAAGAAATTTTTTAAAAAGAAAAATTTCAATTGCATTTTAATTAAGAAAATTATGAAGATCAAAACTAAAAATGTAATAATACTTTAATTTTCTTCTAGTTAGGAAAGGCATAATGATATAAGTAACAAAACTCTCATACTTTTAATTGCACCTTATTAATCACAGCAGCATCCTGAACTCACTTGCAGTCGATGTAAATGCAGAGTGACTTTGACCTGCCTTCTGACTTGTCTGACATTTGAATTCCCAGGTCTCCTTCAATCAATCCACATCCAGCAATGACCACTCCCAGGTTAATGTGGATTTCAGTGGCTTTGTCCAACATCTGGTTTTAGGGAGATGGAGAGAAAACAATGGAGCCCCCCCCCACATACATAGTGCCCTCCTCAAATCACACAGCAAATAAACTGTGGTATCAGCCTGGTAGCAGAACCCAAAAGCCCAAAGAGAAGACAGAGCTGTGAGAGTCAGGCACCTGTCTACAATTAAAATATTTCACTTTTCTAGGCTGGAGAGATTGCTTAGTGGTTAAAGCACTTGCCTGGGAAGCCTAAGGACCCATGTTCAACTCTCCAGATCCCTCGTTAGCCAGACACACAAAGATGAGGCAAGCGCAAGGTCACACGTGCCCACTAGGGGACTCAAGCATCTGGGGTTAAATTGTAGTGGCTGAGGCCCTGGCATGCCATTTCTTTCTCCCTCTCTCTCTCTCTCTCTCTAAAAAATAAAAATAAATGAAAAAAAGTCACTTTTTTTCCTTCTACTGTAAATATAGGAAAATAAAAGAAGCAGAAGTTTATAACTATAATAATTGCATTCATGAGTCCACGTGTAAATATGTCTACTGAGGGGGGTCAATGAGGAAACTGAACTAGTTCCATTTGTATTTTAGTGAAATTCAGTAACATTTGAGATTTTTCTAAAACTTTTATTATTTCCCAAGTCTTTGTGGGTTTTATTAGCATCTGTGGTATTGTTTCAGAATCAAACAAGCCAACAATGACCATGTCTTTAGAATAAGACAGCTTAACAGGGTCTTTTCAGTGACGCAAGTAGCACCAAGGTGTCCTCCTCATTAGAATATCCACCAAGTTCACCTGGCCCAAGAGAAGGATCTTGAACCTGCCGATAGCGCTCTTCTCTTGCTGGCTTGCATATACCCCATCGCTCTGGGATCCTGCACTGAGATGTTCTGGATCACCACGGTTAGCAAGAGAAGGTAGAGGGATCAGTGTGGGGGACTTAGGGTAATCTGAAGTTCAGGTTTTAAAGTCATCACTCTTTGGATTTCCATAGTACTTCACTTTCTCCTTTGATAGTCCCGATCTCAATCTTGGACTCTTTTTAAAATGAGTTATTTAGTTGTCTCTACTACACCCATGGTCTTCAACCCTAAACCACGAGGACTTAAATGAAGTTCTTTATTCTAACCACAGAAGAAATTTAATTGTGAGGATTAAAGGATCTCAGCGTGTCATGAGCACTCCACCAAGACTGGCTGCTATGAGCATTCTGGTGTGTCCTCCCAGCTCTCTCCTTGGTGAGAGCCACAGAATATTTATGCCAGCAGTTGCTAATAAACAAGAATCTAGGGGTGATGTTCAGAGAACTCCCGTATTTGTTCACTGCATGACTAACAACTTCTCCACTGCCAATTGAAGGGAGAGGCAAGCCCACCATAAATCCAGGGTGTGCGATGATAGCAGAGTTCACAGTGTACATGCCAGCTGTTCCCTCTGGAAGGGTAAATTTGCAATTCTCTGGACTGAAACCAACAGCCTGTTTGCAGAACAGCATGAAAATTCAAATCAGCTGCACACCCAAGGTGTGCTGAGCCTGGGTGACAGCTACTGTTCTCCAGAGGCAGGAGCCCCGAGTTAGAGGAGTTCGTCTCAACAGTCACAGATATGTGCCCCCGTGCAGGCCATTGCATCGCCCTGGACCTCTGGATCGCCTTTCTCTCAAAGGAGGTCATCATCACAGCCATCAGTGTCATCACCAGCATCATCATCATTGCCATCTCCACTTCCCGGTTTACAGCACCTGAGCTCAGCAATGCTCGGCAACTTCCCTGAGCATTCAGGGGCCATCTAACCAGAAAGTCAAATTTACCTCCAGACGCTGAAGTTCATGCTTACTCCATGTCATCAGCAATTTCACAAACCAACTGGACCTTTTCCTCCCTTGCATTGCCTTGACTACTCTAAAAATAAACTCCTTTTTAAAGCAACTCGTTGTCTCTATGTGTGGAATGTGAAAGGCAGCATTTCTTAAGTGTTCCATCTGAGTCTATCCAGACAGATGCACACCATCTATTCTTTTTTCCTACTAGAGGATATTAAAAAAAAAAATAGATGAAGCCAGGCATGGTGGCACATGCTTTTAATCCCAACACTTGGGAGGCAGAGGTAGAAGGATCACTGTGAGTTCAAGGCCATCCTGAGACTACACAGTATTTCAAGTCAGCCTGGTCTAGAGTGAAACCCTATCTCAAAAAACCAAAAATAAAAAAAAATTAAATGAAATCTGTTTTATTTTATTTCAAAAACCTCAGAAAAGATTTGTCTTATTTCAAGTGAATAGAAGTAGTGTTTTAGTTAGGGACTTTGGATTGTGAGAAAATGCTGACTCAAAGTGAGGGGATGAAGATAATTTTAAGGTTTCCTGCTTAATAAAATCAATAACAACAATATAAAAGAACATCATTGTTGCGCTGGAGAGATGGCTCAGAGGTTAACACACTTGCCTACAAAGCCAAATGACCCAGGTTCAGTTCCCCAGTACCCACAGTAAGCCAAATGCATAAAGTTATACATGTGTCTGGAATTCATTTGCAGTGCCTGGAGGCCCTGGTGCACCCATTTCTCCCTGTCTCTCTCTGCTTGTAAATAAATAAATAAGATTATTTTTTAAATTAAAAACATCAGTGTGGTATTAGGACTACACCCCATGGAGGATGCTTCTTGGCCTAGAGCGATGGCACAGGGATAGTCCTGCATCTTCTTGCCAGTGCTCCACCACCACCCACTGTCCATCATCTCACCACGTTCCATCTTCTCCTGCGTGTCCTACCTCTCATCACCTATCGTCCATCTTACCCTTGCCCACCTTCTCCCTAGCTGCCTTCTCTCATCCGGCCTGCTGCCCTTGTGTCATTGACAGATGCCTCACTCCCTACTTCTCTACTCCAGTTGCCTTCAGACGTTATATGCCAGCACTTACAAACTCTTGCTTCAAAGAATAAATTCGATATCGATGGTCAGATCTTGATCATCCGATGCACCTGCTGCTAAGTCACATGGGGTTCAAATGCGCCTGCCTTGGCTGGAGACCTCTGCTAGGGTAGCGGGTGAGTTCAAGGGCAGTGAGCCACAGCAGGTGCCAAGATGGTCACTGCTAACAACTTGGCAAATAGTTCCTTTCTGGATACTGCTAGTTATTTCATTTTAATGGTCATTTTAAGATATTTTATGCTTCCATATGTTCATAAAATCCCAGTTGATATGTAATTCCAGAACTGATTATAATGACATCAATCAAAATCACTTCCAAGCTGGGCCTAGTGGAGGATTGCAAGTTAAAGGCCAGACTGGACAACTTAGTGAGACTTTGTCTAGGAGTGAAAGAGAGTAAATAGTAGGGCTAGGTGTGTATGTAGCTCAGAGGTAGAATGCTTGCCTAGCATGTGTGAGGTCCTAAGTCCAAACCCCAGTACCACAAAAAAAGTCACTTCATAAATGCACAAATCCTGCTTATATCCTCTGTGTTTTTCTTTAATCCCAGCACTCAGGAGGTAGGAGGATCGCCATGAGTTCAAGGCCATCCTGAGACTACATAGTGAATTCCACTGGGCTAGAGTAAAACCCTGCCTTGAAAAACCAAAACAAAAACAAAAACAAAACAAAAAAAAAAAACCTCTACCTGGGTGTGGGGGTACATACCTGTTATCCCAACACTTGGGAGGCTACAACAGGAGAATTGCAAGTGTGAAGCCATTCTGGGCTACACAATAAAACAATAAACAAAGAAGCTCCCTAGCAGAAGAAAACTTAGTACGTCATGCTAACAGTCAAGGGAGCTAAGAAATGGCTCAGCCTTGTCAGCGAGACACCCCTCTGCAATGAGCTAGGCTCTGTATACTGTTGTACTATACCCAGCCAGACTCCCTCATACTTGTCACATGCACGATTCCTTGGACATTTAAACTTGCAAACTTTGTTTGTTTGTTTGTTTTCTTGTTGTTGTTATCACCACTAGAAATGTACTTCTACATAGGCCCCCACTGAAATCAGTGTCCCTCAAATCAGGCCTTCTCATGAAATTTATGCTGATTTCAAGTTAGAGCTCATCTCTTCCTCCTCTGCCTCATTTAAACTCGTTGGCTTGCACTGTTATCAATGTTACCTGAAAGACTCCACCCACCCAATCTCTCCCACTAGACCATAAGCTATTTAAGGGACAGGGTTAATTCCTTTTTAAAAAAATGTATTTTGTTTATTTGAGAGAGAGAGAGAGAGAAAGAGGGAGAGAGAGCGAGGATGGGCATGCCGAGCCTCTAGCCACTGCAAACGAACTCCAGATGCATGAGCCTCCTTGTGCATCTGGCTTACGTGGGTCCTGGGGAATTGAACCAGCATCCTTTGGCCTTGCAGGCAAGTGCCTTAACTGCTAAGCCATCTTCCCTAGCCCCATAGGATTAATTCTTATTCAACTTTGTATCTTCCATATTGCTTAATACCACATCTAACTCCTAGTAAATGTCTACATAATAATTTTACCTTGAATTTGGTTTAATTAAATTCAGTCACCAGTAGAAGCCAACTCATCTGTGACAACATTTTCCACTTCCTCCTAGACTGAGCTTCTATTAGTGCTGATAGTACCAGCTGTTCCTGAAGGTTCTTATCATATAAGAAAACAAACTATTTTCCAAAGTTCTATTGATTTAAATTTTAAAAAATAGGGCTGGAGAGATGGCTTAGCAGTTAAGGCACTTCTCTGCAAAGCCAAAGGACCTAGGTTCGATTCCCCAGGACCCACATAAGCCAGATGCACAAGGTGGCACATACATCTGGAGTTCGTTTGCAGTGGCTGAAGGCCCTAGTGCACTCATTCTCTCTCTCTCTCTCTCTCTCTCTCTCTCTCTCTACCTCATTCTCTCCCTTTCTCTCACATAAATTAAAAAAATAATTATTTTTATATTTTTAATTTATTTTTTATTTTTATTTATTTGAGAGAGAGAGAAAAAGAGGCAGATAGAAAGAACGGGCACTCCAGGGCCTCCGACCTTAGCTGCTAAGCCATCTCTCCAGCCCTGATTTAGATGTTTAAGCTCTTAAATAAATCATCAAGGAGAAGCAAGAGCAATAAATTGTCTCTGGCTATGAACCAATGGCCAACCCAACCTCAGAGTATGCCACGAGGAATTGACAAGAACAGAGAGGAAGCACCGGGTGGAAATCACATTTCCCTCGTCATGGTTTATCCACCAACCCCACCTCCGGCAGACAGCAGACGCTTCCTACACACCCCGTGCGCTCAGGAGACCCTATTGTGCTCTCATGTCTTCAAGTTACATGGTTCATGACTTATTTTCTCTTTTTGTTTTTGATTTTTACTTCTCATAACAAAAGCTTTGAGTTGATTAAAGATTCTCAGTTCATCAGGCACTACCATTGGTTTTAGGATGGCAAAAACAAATATATTTGGGTCTTAGCACATGGGAGGGTTCCAGCCTACTGCAGAAACAAATAAGGCATTTACATGATAGGTGTCTAACTTTGCACATAAACAGAGCAGCTTCACCACCACATTTGCTGGGCTGGGGTGGCTTCTTTGGATCTCGAACATCCAACTTAATGTCCATTTGTGACTTGTCTTCCCACCGTCTGAGCTTCCTTGCTATGCTTCAGGCATGGAGGAAAAGTCAGGGTTATTTCTCCCCAGAGTAAAAACACAGCTAGTGTACAGAGAATGCCCCTGGGGGAGCTCTCATACAATCGTGCCCTATGACAAAGTTATTAACCACTCCAAGCCATTCACGAAGAAGTGTCAAATGGAAAGTTGGGGCTACCTAATCAGATATTGAGCCACAACCAGTTGAATTGCTGACTGCCAGATAGGGAACATGGCACAGACCACAAAAGAGGGCAGTTGTGACAGTAGCAATGACCACGTGGTCTCTAAAATGAATCCCGGAGTCCCTCCTCCTATGTCTCCTTCCTGCCTGTCTTCTGTATTATGTATCCATAAGAATCTCTCTTCTCCCCCATGGTGGTTTGATTCAGGTGTCCCCATAAACTTAGATCATCTGATGCTAGATCCCCAGCTGATGGCAATTTGGAAATTAAAGCCTCCTGCAGGCAATGTATTGTTGGGGGTGGGCTTATGGGTGCTATAACCAGCTACCTGTTGCCAGTGTTTGGCACACTCTCTTGTTGCTATTGTCCACCTAATGTTGGCCAGGAGGTGATGTCCACCCTCTGCTCATGCCATCATTTTCCCCTGCCATCATGGAGCTTCCCCTCAAGTCTATAAGCCAAATTAAACCTTTTTTCCCCACAAGCTGCGCTTGGTGGGGTGTGTTCTGCCAGCAATGCAAACCTGACAGCAACACCCCCTTTATGTAACCCAGTCATTATACATCTGATGTATAGGTAGCAGCGAACTTTCTAAGCCAGTCCAGGAGCTAACAAACTTTAGGCTGCAGGCCTGATATTGCCTTCTAAGAGCTTTTGTAAATAAAGTTTTATTGGAACATAGCCATACCTGTGCATTTACATATGGCCTATGCGTGCTTTCATGCTAGAGTGGCAGAATTGGATAGTCTAGACAACTACTGTTTGGACAGCAAAGTCTATGCGGCCTGAGAGAGTTTGCCAACCCCTTGATCTAGTGCAAGGGGATATATACATGATATCAGTTTGGAATCTTTTTAAAAATTTTTTTATTATTGTTTTAATTTTATTTTTAGAGAGAGAGAGAGAGAGAGAGAGAGGAGACAGAAATGGGTGCACCAGCAGTCTCTCAGCTGCTGTGAATGAAATCCAGATGTGCGCGCCCCCTTGTGGTCAAGTGCGGCATTGCGCCCTTGCCTCACTTTGCATCTGGCTAAACGTGGGACCTGGAGATTGGAACCATGGACATTGGAACCAGCGCTCTTAGGCTTAGCAGCAGGCACCTTAGCCACTAAGCCATCTCTCCAGCCCTCAGTTTGGAACCTTAAATACTAGATGAAGAATGAGCATCACTCGGAGGTCCAAGAAACAGAACTGGGCATTTGCTTGATTGGATTTGTTGGTCTTTCTTTAGAAGTGGGGATTAAAGATTTTTCAGATGTGGGGAGAATGGTTTCATTGTATTAGGTGGGCGCATGATTTACCTTTCGGTCACTGAGCATTAAACTGATGGGTTGTAGAGCATGTGGAAGAATAGGCCACACTGGATGCATGTTGCCCAGTAGATTTTTTTTCCTATACTTAGAAATTATTCACAATGTGGGTTTTGGTGGGAAGTGAAACCCATCTTCTGGACCAGATCTTGAAAACACTCGATACTGGTTTATACCCACACTTTTGGAAATTAAGGTGCTAGCATCTACCAAGTTGACCAACTGGGCATGTCTTCCTAAGGCTTTGAGTCTGAGGCTTGTGATATACACAGAGTCATGGAATCCATTCCTATTGGTTGAGCCATAGCCAAGATCAACAGCCAGAGCCAGCCACAAGGCAAGTGAGAGAGGCAATGGCACTGAGGACAGCCAGGGGACACCTCCCCGCACTATCCCTATGGCATGATTTCTGACCACTCTCTATCACCTGGTCTCTTTATTTTCTGATCCTGGTTCATCTATGCTCCTGTCAGCCTTATTAGCCACACAGAATCTATATTGTTTTGCTAGAAAAAAAAAGTAAAGTCATTAGTTTTTTGTGGAGTTTTTTTTTTTTTTGCATGTGTGTGTAGGTATAGGTATGGTATGCAGTGTGGTATACACATATGTATGTGCAGATGTGTGTGTGTCTATGCTCAGAAGTGCAAAGGCCAGAAGAAAGCATCAGGTGCCCCTTCCATCCTTCATTTGTGTGTTTCCTTGAGATGGACTGTTGCACATACCTTCTTACTGCTTGGATAAAGCACCCAGCCAAAAGCAGCTGACTGGGCTGGAGAGATGGCTCAGAGGTTAAGGCACTTGCCAAGAGACCTAAGTTGCATTCCCCAGGACCCACGTAAGCCAGAAGCACAAGGTGGTGCAGGTATCTGGAGTTCGTATGCAGCGACTGGAGGCCCTAGTGCACCCATTCTATATCTGTTTCTCTCTCTCTCTCAAATAAATAAAAATAAAATATTTTTTAAAAGCAGCTGACAGAAGGATTTATGTTCACGTGCAGTCTGGAGGGGAAGCTCCATGATGGCAGAGGAAAGGTGGCAGAGCACAGGCTGGACACCACCTCATTGCCAGCATCAGGTGAACAACACAGTAGCAGAGGGAGCGAGCGGAACTCTGGCAAAGGGGAGCTGGCTAGAACACCCTAACCCCACCCCAAACAACACCTCTTTTAACAAGGCTCCACCTCCAAAATGCCACCAGTTGGGAACCGAGCATTGAAAACACATGAGTTTACTGGGGTCACCTAACTCAAATTACCACACGGAGCCTCTTGCTGATTCCAGAACTTGCTGTTTTTGAGAGCTCCCTAGATTCTCTGGCCTCCGTGTCCCAGAGGACAGGGATTATAGACTGCCATGGCCACGTCCCACTGTTATGTGGGCTCTGGGGAATTGAACCACATGGTCTGGGCCCTCCTGCTTATATGAGAAGTGCCCTGACCCACAGAACCATCTCTCTAGCCCTCAAGTTAGTTTTACAAATCCTAGTTAAGATGCTAACCCACTATGTAGTCAGGACGCACTGGTAAGCTGTTTCTCCTAGAAAAGGAAAGCCATAACTGTGGTGCTTGTTCATTTCGAAGGTATAAATATTCCCATGATAGCGAATTTCAAGGTACCAGTGATTTAACCATGTTTCCAAATTCCCTAGATGGCTAACAGTGGTCTCCGGCAAACCAGTGTGAAATGGCTCCAGCATGCCCCTCTGTCTGTGTCTTCATTGACTATCTTTCCTTCCTTCTTTTCTTCTATTTCTGTCTTTCTATCTCTCTGTCTTTTGTTTTCTGCATCATTTCATCCCATGCTCTAGAAATCTCAGAGTTAGAAGAAGAGATCTTAGAGGTCACTTACACCCACCACGTATGACTCCTCCTGACCATCCTGAACTTGGCATCCTTTCTCTGTTCAGTATTTGACAGTAGCCAGCAGCTCACTACCTTCAAGAATCTTGTTTATGTGAAATACTCATTATTGTTCCAAACAACTAGGCATGTTTTTGGAATCCACTCCATGTTTCAGAGGGACTCTTGAATTTCCTTCTTGCCCCTGGAGGGTTCTGTCCACATGTCACTGCTGCATGTAGCTCTCACAAGCAGCTGCTTGCCAAGGGTCTCGCCTTCCCACCTCACTGTCAGGTGGGAACTTGCGGGTGTACAGTGTGTGTGGGCTTCAGTGTGCAGTCCTTAAGTGCCGAACTGGGGCTAAGTGCTCTCCAAGTCTTCTGGGTTTGTACTGCCAACCTCACAGGAGGGCAGAGCTTTTGAATGTGAGGAGAATCTGACTGGCCGAAGTGCTCTGGAAAAAAAAAAAAAAAAAAGCTAAGTTCATTGAAGTTGTCAAATCCCTCTGAGAGAGAATATCAGATTCTGAGAAAACTAAGCATCATGCCCCTGCACTTCCCAGCACCCCTGTCTTGACTCTTGTTATGCTAGAAGTCGCCATTCCAGGGCTGTTGAGGATCCTGCAGCACCGCCAGCAGAGGCAGGTGGTTCCTAGAGAGCATTTGATGACATGAAACTCTCCACAGAGCCCTTCTGTTTCAGCATAGGTAAACCACTTCCTCTGCCTGATGAGTTACTTGCTCCTTCTCATTGGCAATTAGAGGGACAGTGGTTGCTAAGTTGCCAACAGCTTCCTTTTTTCAACTTTTATTCATTTTTAGATGGCATACAAAATGAGTTTCATATATATATATATATATATATATATATATATATATATGTATCACTATACTTTGCTCTTATTTACTCCCCCACTGCCCTTCCCTGCCCTCCCTCTCTTCTCTTGCTAATTCTTTTTCCCTCTGAATGGTACCTCCTTTTTGTAAAAATAGTAAGACATATTACATTTTCAGAACAAAATTCAAAATTGCAGCTTTTGGTAAAATAAATTTATTTACGATCTGTTAGCCATATTTCTATTTTTTTTCAATTTAATAGCTTTGAATATTTTCTAAGAAAAATCTACTTAATCATGAGAAATAAGGTTTTTTTCTTTTTAGCTCTATTTTTAATTGTGTCTTAATTGAAATACATTCAAATTTGTGTGTCTTGAATATAATCTATTCTGTTTTCTAACCCTTTAGCCAATGAATACACAAACCTTGGTGTGCTGAACAAGTGCAGTTTGCTGCCTGCTTTTATAAATAAAAGTATGCTAGGATGAAATCAGCTCATCTCTCCTGCTCCCTCACTAGTTTGTTTTCTGTTCCGACTGCATTCCATATCACCTCAAATACTTATTACCTGACCTGTCACAAAAGAACTTAGCCAGCTTAGCTTTCCTACCAATACAACACAAATTGCATGGGAGTTTGGATTTTATCAACAAACTTAATGCTTTTGCTAAAATTAACATTAAGAAAACAAAGTGTTATAGAATAAACAGTCTTCTATACAATATATTCCCTCATTGGGTATTCACTCAACAGAGTACCTAGGCATGCAAAATCATTAAATTCAACCATCCTTGACACTGTGTCAACTGCCAGTCCTATAAAAATAATTGCTTTAGGGCTGGAGAGATGGCTTAGCGGTTAAGGCGCCTGCCTCCTAAGCCTAAGAACACTGGTTCCAATCTCCAGGTCCCACGTTTAGCCAGATGCAAAGTGACGCAAGGGCGCAATGCTGCACGTGCCCACAAGGGGGCGCACACATCTGGATTTTGTTCACAGCAACTGAGAGACTGCTGGTGCGCCCATCTCTGTCTCCGTCTCACTCTCTATCTCTCTCTGTCTCTCTCTCTAAAAATAATAATAATAATAATTGCTTTACTATCATGCTGTTGTCCATGAAGGTAAAATTTTCAAGGTTGGAAGAGGTAACATTTTGTTAAATAGTAGCTCAATTTGTGACTTTTACATCTTTAAGCAAGTGGGATATGGGTTTGGTGATGGTTAATCCCTGGTTGTCAACTTGACAGGATTTAGAATCATCATCGAAACAAATCTCTGAGAATGTCTAGGAGGAATTTTCTAGATTGGGCAATCCTAACTGTAGGAGATACCATTTCATGGGCCGGGGTCCTCAAGCTGAGCAATGACATTCATCCCTCTGCTTCTTCACTGTGGACTGAATGTCAACAGCTTCCTCAAGTTTCTGCTGCTATGCCTCCCCCCCCCATGATGGACGCTAACCTCCAACAGAAACAAACTCTTCAAGTCACTTCTAGTCAGGTATTTATGTCCCAGCATCAAGAAATTAAATGATGTAGGTCTTGTGGTGGTGTGAATAAGATGTCCCCCATGGGTTTTGAGTACTTGGTCCCTAGTTCATGCCAATTGGGGAGGTGGAACCTTGCTGGGGGAGGTGCATTTCTAGGGTATTCTAGCCAGCTCCCTCTTGCCAGAGCTCATCTCACTGTCCTCCTGTTGTTTTCCAGCTGCTGTGGTAGAGGTGACATGCAGCCTCTGCTCATGCTATGCTCTTTCCTGCCATCATGAAGCTTCCCTTCAATACTATAAGCCAAAATTAACTCTTTCCTCCCATCAGTTGCTTTGGGTCAGCTGTTTTGACCCAGTCTGCTTACGTTACTGGCAGATCTAGCATTTTCTATAATTTCATCTTATTTCATTAACAGAATTACAAAATGGACAAAACCAGGCTCATGTTACAGATGAGAAAAGTCAGTCTGGAACAGAAAGCACATGTTTGGGGTTCATAACACAGTGTGATGTAATTTAACTCACATTTTCAAAGGAACATTCTGGTTGGCATCTGGAGGATATGAGGTAGAACCAAGAGGCTGGGTGGGTGGCAGCTGACTGTATTGTTACAGGTGAGTTGACAAGACACCCGGTGTCACAGAGGAGGTGTGAGAAAAGCCTGCACACATACATGATGAGAAAGGATTTGGAATTTGTCAATGGATCAATGTGAGAAGTGTGAGAATAACCTAATATGGCCGAACAGAAACTTTGGTCTATGTGACTGACTGTGAAGAGATTTCAGTGTCCAAGGTGGAGAACTCTGCTAGAAGGGCCTGGATGGTGTGGATTGTCCAGTGTAGCATTGGGTAAATGAAGTTCAGAAGCTGATCAGCTACCCCAGTAGAATTTTCAGTGGCCACTTTGATATACAAGTATGGAGCTCCGAGACAGGCCAACTGGAAGAATATGAATTTTGTTGCCACCAACATATCATGAGTATTTAAAGCCAATATTTTATACCTAGAAACAGATATTATTTTACACATTGCTGACCACAGACACAGTTTATGTTTTTTTAAAAATGGTTTATATCAGGCTGGAGAGATGGCTTAGCAGTTAAGACACTTGCCTGCAAAGCATAAGAACTCATGTTCAGATCTCCAGCTCTCACATAGCCAGATGTACAGTGATGCAAGCATCACTGGAGTTTGTTCACAGCAGGCTGAAGGTTCTGGTGCACCCATTCTCTCTCTCTCTGAAAAACTAAAAATAATTTTTAAAATGGTTTATGTTTCTTTTTTAATTTTTTTATTTATTTACTTATTAGAGACAGAGAAAGGGGAGAGAGAGAGAGAGAGAGAGAGAGAGAGAGAATGGGCATGCCAGGGCCTCTAGCCACTGCAAATGAACTCCAGATGCATGCGCCACCATGTGCATCTGGCTTACCTGGGTACTGGGGAATTGAGCCTCGAACCAGGGCCCTTAGGCTTCACAGGTATGTACTTAACCACTAAGCCATCTCTCCAGCCCCTGGTTTATATTTCTTTAAGAAGGAAAGCCACTTCAGGGCATGATAACCTAGAGCAATTTGCGGGGAAGGGACATCAAGATGAAAGAAAATGAATAACACACAAAAAAAAGAAAAACAAATGGGAATTTTAAAGTGAGAGACTCGAGATCCTTCAGGCAGAAGAAAAGCTATGAACCACTGCCAAACCTTCCAAACATCTTTTCAGATTCAAAGCAGAAAAGAGAGTTCCTTGAAGAAGTCAAAGCAGAGCCGTTTCTGGTTTCTCATAAATAACAATGTGCAAACACCATAAGGAAAGCAAAACTGCACAGTGCCTGATTCTGCTGTGCTCACAGCAGAGGGATGGAGGGAGCCAGGCTTTATGAAATGCACGAATTAGCAATGATATGGCACCTCAGGACTGTACTTCCGAAAGGACTGAACACCCTACTGGAGATTAACAGCACGTAAGGTGAGCGTGTGGACGGTTCTGGGAGCTGAGTGTTGTCTCCTCCATTACCCACCCCCATGGCTCTCTTTCTGCTAGGTGGCCTCCCACCTTTGCAACCTCTGGGGACAATGCCATGCGCCTTCCCTTGCCTTCTCCCTCCCAGGACTACACCTGCTCTAGAACAAGCCATCTGCCTCTTTGACCCCAGTGACCTTGACTCTGGGCTCCGTTCACAGGAAGTCTAGGAGGTGTGCACAAGATCTGTCCCCTTTCTTGAACGAGGCATCAGTGAGGGCAAGATTCCACCTTACTCTTGGTCCTTTGTGTGCTGAGTTCATTTCTATTTCCCAGCACGGAACATCAATAATATTACTCTGCATATCGTGTGACAGTGAGCTGAGTGGTGGGCAAGGCCAACACTAAAACACACTGTGATCTTCCTCTGCTTGATTCATGTGTGAAAGGAATGATGTCTTAGGTGTCTCCTTCTGCCCTCCTAACCTCTCTTCTAGGTCAAAGCCCTGCCTGCGGCACTCCCCCTGCCCCGCGCCCCCACCCCCGTTTCCTCTATTAGCACAAGTCACCTTGAGTCACAATATAGCTAAACAATTTGCTTGTCTGTCTGTTTGCAGGCAGTGTAATGCAGTGGTAAGAGCCCAGCCTCTAGCATCTGGGATCACCCAGCTCTTGCTACGTACTAGCTGGGGCTTCAAGCTCCCAAGGCATTTTATAAGACTGTAACTTAGACTCTAAAGCCCAAGTATGTCTTGCTATGTGTTATGTGTGTTAGGCAAAGCCCCAGAGCAATTAATGAGCCATTGGACATCAGACAGGCAATCCCGACTCCAGAAAGCTGCTGGAGCAGAACCTTCATCCTGGTTCTTGTTTTGTTTTGTTCACAGTGCGAGGACTCAAACCAAGGGCCTTGCGCATGCTAAACAAGTGCTCTACTACTAAGCTACATCCTGAGTGCCATCACCCTACTTTTAAACAAGTCAATGCAAGGAAATAGAGACAGTACCATATGTTAACCATTCCCTTTCTTTTTCCCAGGATCCCCAGAAAACAACTTTATAGTGGTTGTGTTGAAGTCTTACAACTGAGTGTAGACCAGGTGACATAGCTGGAAGTGATGGAAACCACATTCAGGCTATCTGGCCCTAAACTTCCTGGGTCCATTTCCCTGGCTTATCTTTCCCTATCCCAACACTCAGTAGACTTAACAAAGTACACTTCTCTGAATAACTTAGAAATCAACTTTTATCACTGGTTGTCCTTCCAAAGCCCATTAAGACATTAACTTTGACTGACTAGCCTAGACTTGGGAAAGTGCTGAGGCAGACAGGGCTCTGAAATCAAGGCAAAACACCATACAAAGAGGAGGATGTTAAATGCCATAGAAATGAGAGGACAGTTTGGCTTGTTGCTAGTCAGTTGGTCAGTTGGTTGGTAAATGGGAATCAGATTGGCTGGTTGTTTGATAAAACAGAACATCTGAGAAGAATGAAGCCAGATTAAAAACCAGAGGTTAGGGCTGAAGAAATGGCTTAGCGGTTAAGGCGCCTGCCTGCTAAGCCTAAGAATGTCAGTTCCAATCTCCAGGTCCCACGTTTAGCCAGATGCAGTGATGCAAGGGTGCAATGCTTCACTTGCCCACAAGGGGACGCACACATCTGGATTTCATTCACAGTGGCTGAGAGGCTGCTGGCACGCCCATTCTCTCTCTGTCTTCCTCTCCCTCTCTCTCCTCTCTCTCTCTCTCTCTCTCTCTCTCTCTCTCTCCAAAAAAAAAAAAAAAAAACTAGAGGTTAGAAGCTGGGAAGACAGCTCAGTGGGGAAGTGTATTTCCTGTGTGAACATGAGGCTGAGGGGGGCCTATCACCACGTGAGTTCAAATCTCCAGAAGCCACCTTAACAGCTGGGTGTGACCATATGTATCTGTAATCCCAGTCCTATGAGGAACAGAAATCACTGGGGCATGCAAACAGTAAGCTCTAGAATCAGTAAGACTCCATTGCAAGGAAAAACAGATGGGTTGGTGAGTGATGGAGGGGAACACCCTACATTCACCACTGGCTGCCACAGGTAAGCCCAGGGTTCACTGCAGGTGAGCATGGCAGGCACAACATGAGCACATATATGTGTATACACTATACACACACTACATACATCAAAATTAAAATAAATAAATAAATAAATAAATACATTTAAAACTTAGAGGTTGGTGGGGAAACAAGGAATGTCCACAGAAGCATTGCTTAAAACTCCTAGTGCTTTCTCACAAACTCTTGGGGAAGTTTATGATATTTCAAAGAGCTTTAAAATTGTATGATCTAAGTCTTCAGTTCTCGTAAATTACCTCCACCCTTTCAGAAGAGTCTGATGTGCTCCTGAATTGGGGCTATGTGGTGTTGAGTGGACAGCACCATGAAGAAAAGTGTGGCCTGCCCCACAGTAACTTTAACTTCTTCTCTGATGCCAATGGAGTGGAGGCAGCATCCACTTTTGTGACAGTGTCCAAGATCCAAGTTGTGACCAAACATATGTTCCCTGCCAGAGGTGGGAGTGGCTAGGCAGAGCACATGACTCAGAAAAGAGAGGTGATGTTAGACCTCCATTCTTAGATTATATGCATGTGGGCATGTGTATGCATGTGTGTGCATGTGTGTGTGTGTGTGTGTGTGTGTGTGTGTGTGTGTGTGTGTGCATTTGTTTCCCATAATAGGTGATACATGCCCATCAGATATTGGTGGTCCTGAGATGGTGACATTAAATACTTTTCCTTTTTTTTTCAGTTTTTTTGTTGTTATTTTATTTTTTTTTATTTGAGAATGACAGAGAAAGAGGCAGAGAGAGAGAGAGAGAATGGGCACACCAGGGCCTCCAGCCACTGCAAACGAACTCCAGATGCATGTGCCACCTTGTGCATCTGGCTTACATAGGTACTGGAGACTCAAGCCTCAAACCAGCGTCTTTAGGCTTCACAGGCAAGCACGTAACTGCTAAGCTATCTCTCCAGCCCCTTAAATGCTTTTGTATCAACTCATAAGTAACATATTATTCACTCTCTTCCTCTATCCTGGAGATTATGCTAGAATTTCATCGGATGCTACTGTATTTTGAATGTTCAAGCATTGGCTAATTACAGTTTTTAAAAACTATAGCAATCTGGAAAATGGCTTAGTGGTTAAGGCACTTGCCTACAACCCAGGTTCGATTCCCCAGTACCCACATAAGCCAAACACACAAGGTCACACATGCACACAAGATGGCACACATGTCTAGAGTTCAATTGCAGTGGGTAGAGGCCTTAGCATGCTGATTCTCTCCCCTCCCCGCACTCTCTCATTAAAAATATATGGCAGTGGGCTGGAGAAATGGCTTAGTGGTTAAGGCGTTTGCCTGCCAAGCCACAGGATCCCGGTTTGATTCTCCAGGACCCACGTAAGCCAGATGCACAAGGGACACATGCATCTGGAGTTCGTTTGCAGTGGCTGGAGGCCCTGGAGTGCCCATTCTCTCTGTGTCTGCCTCTTCTCTCTCTCTCTCTCTGCTTACAAATAAATAAAAATACATTTAAAAAAATATATATATATGGCAGCTTGTTTCATTGTGTGTGTGTGTGTGTGTGTGTGTGTGTGTGTGTGTGTGTGTGAAAGAGAGAGAGAGAGATGTATGTATCAGTGTTCATGTGAAGGTATATGTATTTTGTATTTACAGGTGCACAGATGGATATATATGTGTGTGTGTAAGCCAGAGGTTGATGCCAGTTGTCTTCCTTAATAACTCTTCCCTTTGGAGACAGAGTCTCTCACTGAATGTGGACCTCACAGATTCAGCTACATTTTCTAGCCAGCAAGCCCTAGGGATGCTCCTGTCTCCACCTCCCCAGTGCTGGAATTACAGATAATCACTATTGTACCCAGTTTTTGTACATGGGTTCTGGGGATCCAAACTCACGTCTTCATGCTCGCACGGCAAGCACTTTACCAGCACAACCATCTCCCAGGCCTGATGTCCCCTTTTTAACAGAAAGGGGTCCTCAGGCTCAGAGCGTCATACAAGCTACAGAATAGACCTAGAACTCAATAACATGTTTTAATTCTCAATGTTTTTCTTTTTAATTACCTCTTTTTCAACGAGCAATACTGTTTTTTTCCATTTTCAGTTTTATGTTAGTCTTGATTTCCTTTTGAATTATAAATTTTAAAGTTTGGGTTCAATGCTATTGTTTGCTAGGAGGGATACTTTCTGGTGTGGTATGGCTCAATAGGTTGAACATAATTAGCAATAAGGTATCATACATCTTCAAGAAGTTAGAAGAAAGGAAATTTAATTTACTCAGTATAAAGAATGATGCAAGGTTAAGGTGGGAGGTAAATTAATCTGGGTGTGCGGGCACACCTCTTTAGTACCAGCACTAGGGAGACTCAGGTGGCAGGATCACTGAGTTCCAGGCCAGCCTGGACTAGAGTGAGACTGCTTCCAAAAAAGCAGGAAACAAAAGATGGTAGTCCAATTACCCTGCATTTGGCACCATTGAATATATACATGAATCAAACATTGCATCACACTTCATATATATGTATAAATATTATGTGCTAATCAAAAATTTAAATTTGTAAGGGTTGGAGGAATGGCTTAGTGGTTAAGGCATTTGACTCCAAAGCCAAAAGACTCAGGTTCAATTCCTAGGACCCACATAAGCCAGATGCACAAATGGGGAAGAAATGTACAAATACCACCACAGTGGCTCTAAATCTAAAATCCCCGTGCCCTCTGTCATATACCACCATATTCATCAATAGAAACTATACTTGAGTGCGTGTTTTTTTCTGGCACAGAGGCAAGGAAATACACGGACAACAAAAATGGAACAACAATTCACTCGCTACCAGCAGTCATTGGACTCCTGGTGATTCTCCAAGCTCAGCCTTATAACATCTTCTTAGTTGGGCTGTGCTATGCCTAGGAAATCACACCCTTCATGTCCTGTTCACTCAGATGTCACAAGTCCCCATTACAATAGTCCTGAAACTTCTAAGTGAGGAAATGAAGTCTAAGATCTTGCTCCATTTCAAAGAATGATTCCTTCTACCACTTGGACACTGACGTAGCAGTCTATTTTCAGTCAATCAATCTGACAATTTCCCTGGAAAGAGCAGATTTTCTAACCTAGGGTGATCTTAAGCTCTCACCCTAGGGTAGATAATCTGGAACATCCGGGGGGAAAGCAAACAGCAGAGAGATCCAGGGAATCTCTGTGCGATAGAAAAATGAGGCACCTGACAAGCATGTGAGTCATCTGGTCACACCTGGCTGGGACCTGCAGACTTTAACGAGGACTTGAGACATAGAATATGAGCGTTGGGCTCTGTTCCTGCCTAAGGAACACCCTCCAGGTGATGTGGTAGACATCAAGAAGACTCCTAACTTCTCAAATGAGAAAATATGAGCACCTTAAACTTACATGCAAATATCCACATTCCCTTTGCCTTACAAGCTCAGGGAAAATTGATAACCACAGGGGTGAAAGAATTAAGAGCCTTTGGGCTGGGAAATTTGGCCCAAGACATAGTGTCTCCCCTGGGAGGCTCTTAAGAATCTTCATGATCCCACAGTGGATGCAGGTGTGATGACGGACCACAGGAATCCTAAGATACTGGAAAACCACCAAGATGCCATATGTTCATACAGTAGGATTCACAATTACTAATGAGAAAATGATAAGTATAGAGCCAAAAGACCATCATTGACACAGAATTTGTGGTAGTAATACTTTATCCACAAAATAATGAAAAATCCCAATTTGACATCAAAGCAAAAGAGCAAGCACACTTATGCATCATGTTTATATTGAAGATATCATTTCAGACAGTGATTCCATTTCTTAGAAAAACTTTAATTGTATTTTTCATTGGAATTACACCTTGACTTGTCAGGAAATGATGGCATGAGCAGAGGGTGGACATCACCCCAAGGCCAATATCAGGTAGACAACAGGAACAGGAGAGTGTGCCCAACACTGGCAAATGGAAACTGCCTATATAACACCCATAAGCTCATCCCCAACAATCCACTGTCTCCAGGAGGGGTTAATTCCCAGATCCCCATCAGCTGGAACCTAGCATTCAGAACACCCAAGTTTATGGGGGACACTGGAATCAAACCAGCACAGGGTGGTTTCATCAACTGAAAAGAGAATATCATATGGAAGTTTATGGCACAATGCAGGTCTGGCCCTAGCCAGACCACATGCTAAAAGAAACCAGGCCACTCCCCTCAGGTTTTCTCACTAGATTGGTGGGTAGTCAATGATGGGTAAGACCCCAGGAGATGGGGTAACCTAAGACAGGCACCATGTGATGATCCCTTGGTGCCTGAGGTCAACAATGGCTTGGCAAAGAACCATGCCTCCCAGGTCGACAATAATAAAACCAAAAAGGAGGATATGTATGGCACAATGCAGGTCTGGCCCTAGCATGGCAGAAGAAACCAGGAAGTGGGTTCTGTGAACATGGCATCCTGTGCAGGCCTGGTGTGACAACAGCTACAGTCCCATGCTCACAAGAAACCTGCTATGAGATGATCTGTCTGGAGACAGGCTGTCATTGGTCCCAAAAAGGGGACCACCCCATACAATGATTGGCCAGCCAAGCCCCTTAAAACCCCCTACACTTCCTTGAATAAATGAGTTTGCTGCAGCTCGCCCTCTGCCTGCTTTCACCTAACTCCTGGAGTCCCACACTTCTCACCCCCAACTCAGCAAAGACCCTGTCATCCCTCCTGGGCTGGCCCTAGGAGGGATCCCAACATGGAAGACTCCCTTCAACATGGATTGAAAGGACAATCTGTTAGGACCCTAGAAGGGATTAATTCTGATATTGATACTTCTCTGAATGGTGCCTAATTTTCCTGAAAACAGATTGTGAGTAAGTACAGCTGAGAACCAAAGAATGTCAACTGTCTATGTAGTAAATGTAAGGTTCGGGGGCAGCGACGACCATGCAGACCATTCCGAGACAAAGATGAAAGCTTCCATTGTGGGATAGCATGAGTTTCCAGGGCAGGTTCACAAGAGAGGAACAGAGCCCGCTTGAGTTCCTCAGGTAGTGGGCTTTATAGGGCTTTTTCACCTGGGCGAAGAGGAAAGGTGAGGGAAAAAGAACTGGCTTGTTAAGTTGAACAATGAACTTCCTTTAGGGGAGATCATTACATTGCATTGAAAATAGAAAGGTTCTTGCATCAGAATAATAACCATGTCACTTGTGAGGTAAGGGGGCAGGAAACCATGACCGGGGCACTGTTAGGCAAGGACTGCATAAGGACTGTGTGGTTTCTTGAGGAGTATGAATAATCCACTGTCCTGTGCCTCTGTCTCCATTCTCATGACCTTGGGGACTCCATCTTGGGAGCCCCTCTCGACCTCACATCCACCACCACACCCAGTCCCCTCACACATTTCTTTAAAATATATTTTATTTATTTGAGAGCAAGAAAGGGGGAGGGAGAGAATGGGCATGCCAGAGCCTCTAGCCACTGCAAATGAACTCCAGATGAATGTGCCCCTCATGCATCTGGTTTATGTGGGTCGTGGAGAGTCAAATCAGCGTCCATAGGCTTCACAGGCATATGCCAGAACTGCTAAGCCCTCTCTCCAGCCCAGGATTTCTTTTTTTAAATTTTATTTTATTTTAAATTTCTGTTTTGTTTTTCAAGGTAGGGTCTCACTGTAGCCCAAGCTGACCTGGAATTCACCAGGTAGTCTCAGGGTGGCCTCCAAATCCCTGTGATCTTCCTACCTCTTCCCCTCAAGTGCTGGTTGTGGAAATTTCTCTTCATGAGAATCTTTAAGAAAAATAAAAAGGCAGGTTGAATTACTCTTATTAAATATATAATCTGGGGCCAGGCCTGGTGGCACGTGCCATTAATCCCAGCCCTTTGGTGTCAGAGGTAGGAAGGTCACCATGAGTTCAAGGCCACGCTGAGACTACATAGTGAATTCCAGGTCAGCCTGGACTAGTGTGAAACTCTACCTTGAATGAAACAAAACAAAACAAATGAAAAGCATGAAACTCAATGCAAAGTTTGAGATTTATTGAACTTGTGATTATACATTTATTTATTTATTTTGTTTTGTTTTGTTTTGGTATTTGGGATGGAACTCAGAACCCAGATAGGCTAGTCAATCATCCTGCTACTGAGCTACATCCCATCCCAAGTTTACTTAAATCCAGATACACAAGTTGGCACACTGGTTTGGCATTTGTTTGTAGTGGCTGGAGTCCCTAGCATGCTCATTTTTTCTCTCTAGCTGCTTCTCTCTCTCTCTCTCTCTCTCTCTCTCTCTCTCTCTCTCTCTCTCCCTCTCTTACAAATGATAAATAAATAAAAATTAAAATATTTTTTTAAGTCTGGACCAATGAGGTGGTACACACCTTTAATCCCAGTAGATGTTAGAGACAGATGCAGGAGGATCTCAGTGAGTTTGTGGCCAGCCTAGGCTGACCTGTGAGTCCCTCTCTTGTCCCAGGTTGTGTATCTGACTTGAGTTGTGTAGTGGGGAGTTTAACTCAGGTTCTTGGGCTTTGCAAGCATGTGCCTTAACCGCTGAGCCATCTTTCCAGGCTCAGTGTTCCTTTTTTAAAAATTATTTGTTTAATTATTTATATGAGAGCAACAGAGAGAAGAGAGAGAGAGAATTGGCACACCAGGGTCTCTAGCTACTGCAAACGAACTCCACATGCATGCACCAACTTGAGCATCTGGCTTACATGGGTCCTGGGAAATTGAGCCTTGAACCAGGGTCCTTAGGCTTCATAGACAAATGCTTATCAGCTGAGCCATCTTTCCTACCTCAGATGTCCTTTTAACCCATTGCCTTTGTGAACCAAAGATCCCAAAAAGCAGCTGCACCTACACTTCTGAGGATAGACCTTCCAATTGTGGAGAGATGGGATGGTCAGATTCAAATCAAACTGTCTAGAAGTAACCTTAATCCCTGCATTGTCCACCTGTGTGTCTGACCTCACATCTTCTTGACTGTCAAAAAAAATATTTTATTTATTTATTTACTTGAGAGAGAGAGTAAGAGGCAGAGAAAGGAAGAGGCACAGCAGGGCCTCCAGCCACTGCCAACACACCCCAGACACATGTGCCCCCTTGTGCATCTGATGTACATGGGAACTGGGGAATTGAACCGGGGTTCTTAGGCTTTGCAGGCAAACACCTTAACCACTTTCTCGAACTTTCTAGAAAGTTCTAACATATCGTGACAGCAGGGGCTTCACAACTGCTGAGAGCTTGGGTCAGAACCAGAGATGGGTACTACTTTCCAAGTCCCCTTCTCCACCTTCCTCCAGCTAGTTCACAGTGCCAAAGGTTCCAAACCGCCCAAAACAGCGCCACCTGCTGGACACCACATGTTCAAACACATGAACATGTGGGGGACTGTTCACACTAAAACCACAACAATAACCACACTTCACACTTATTTGTAGGTTTGTTTATTATTTATATACAGTAGGTCTTGTACTGTATCCCAGAATAGTCTCAAACTCTCTTCCTGCCTCAGCTTCTGGAAGGTCAGATTACAAGTGAGTGCCACCACACACAGTTTAACCATACATCTGAAGATAACATTACAGTACATCTGAAAACAGAAGTAGATAGTGGGTAAAATAATTTTTAATTATATCTCTATATGCCTCTTACTCAAAGAAATAAGCAAAAATACAATATCTTCCTTTAAAAAAATAGCTGGAGTGCCAGGTGTGTTGACATCTTGAATCCCAGCACTCAGGAGGCAGAGGTTGGAGGATCACCGTGAGTTCGAGGCCAGGCTGTGACTACATAGGGAATTGCAGGTCAGCCTGAGCTAGAATGAGACCCTACCTCGAAAAAACAAAAAAATAAAAATAAAAACCAGAGATGAAGAGATGGCTTAATGGTTAAGGCACTTGCCTGCAAAGCCAAGGGACCCAGGTTCTATTCTCCAGGACCTATGTAAGCCAGGTGTACAAGGTGGTGCATGCATCTGGAGTTCATTTGCAGTGGCTGGAGGCCCTGCTGTGCCCATTCTCTCTCTCTCTCTCTGTCTCTCTCTCTGTGTCTCTTCCCTGTCCCTCTCTTTCGCTTCTCTCAAATAAATAAATGAATAAATAAAATATTTAAAATGATAAATTTTAATTTGGGAAAGCACAGATTGGCAGCTCTATGGGGCTTGATGGCTAGCCAGTCTGGTATGATTGGTTACCAGTGAGAGACCCTGTCTCAAAGAGGTGGACAGTCCATTATGATTGGTGTCCAGGGAGAGACCCTGTCTTAAAGAGGTGGACGGTGTTCCTGTGCCACCAGAAACCGCCTGACACCCTTTAGCATAGACATGCACCTACCTCTCTTTCTTTCTTTTATTTTCCTTTCTTTTCTTTCTTTTTCTTTCTTTCTTTCTTTCTTTCTTTCTTTCTTTCTTTTTATGTCTCTCTCCCTGCTCTCTCTCTCCATTCCTTGCTCCCACACTTCCTTCCTTCCTTTCTTACTCCCTGAGATGGAGTGAGACCCTATCTCAAAAAAAGTAAAACTTGGGCTAGAGATTGAGAGAGAAAGAAAGAGAGATAATTTTATTTTCTCAAGGTAAGATTATAAACTAATCCTTCCCTCTCACCTCACTAAGCAGCTCCTACAATATCTGCATCAGTCTACCTATTTGGGGATGAAAAAGACAGAAGAATTAATTAGACATAGTCATCTAAAAATACTAATTTAAGGTCCCACGTTGAAGAAATTGCTAGTAAATGTTTAAGTTGCAAGGTGACCAACACCGATACTCAACATTCTAAAGGGCTTGGAACCCGTTTGAGGGGCTCCAAACCAGGGGACTATTGGGAATTGGACTTTACAAAGGTAAAGCCTGGTAAATATGGTTACAGATATCTCCTAGTTTTTGTAGATACTTTTTCAGGATGGACAGAAGCTTTCCCTACCAAACATGAGACTGCACAGGTGGTGACAAAGAAAATTCTAGAAGAGATTTTGCCCAGGTATGGAATGCCTGCTATTTTGAGTTCAGATAATGGACCAGCCTTCATTTCTCAGGTAACACAAGAGCTAATTAAGATATTCGGGGAAAATTGGAAATTACATTGTGCTTACAGGACCCAAAGTTCAGACAGGTAGAAAGAATGAATAGAACTTTAAAAGAGACCCTTACTAAGTTAACCTTGGAGACCAGCGGGGACTGGGTATCTCTCCTCCCCTTTGCCCTTTATAGGGTAAGGAACACCCCTTACATGATAGGGTTAACTCCTTATGAGATTATGTTTGGGAGACCACCTCCCATTCTGCCTGATTTAAAGGAAAAACTACTTGAGCAGTTCAATAATCAAAATTTACGTGAGTCTTTTCATTCCTTAATTAGAACTCACAAAAAGTGTGGCCTTCCCTAAAGGCATTATATGAGACTGGACCTCCCCCACCAACACACGGATACCAGCCGGGGGATTGGGTCTTTGTGTGTCATCATCGTGAGATGCTTGAACCCCACTGGAAAGGACCCTATGCCATCATCCTGATGACTTCCACCGCTGTCAAGGTAGACGGGATTGCCACTTGGATTCATCACACTCACATCCCACTGGCAGAACCCCTGGCTGAACCTGAAGACTATCAAGCAAAATGGAAAGTTCAACGAGACCCAGAATCTCCTTTCAAGCTCAAGCTTCAGCACTCCTGATGATTTTTGTGTTACAAACTGTATGAACTCTCACTAACCTTAAAGCTTACATGGGAAGCATACAATTTATCCACCTTAGAAACTCTAAATTCCACCACTGGCATGCACCCACTTTGGACTTGGATCCCAGATTTATATTTTGATCTGGGCACCTTTCTTGGACTGACTTGGTCAGACTCATTTCTCCAGAAACATAATTTTTATGCTTGCCCAGGATATATTACTACCAAGAAACATCATAAAGACTGTGGGGGAACTGAGAATTATTATTGTGGGTCATGGGACTGTGTTTCTACAGGATACATATGGTGGAAAGCACCAAAAACAGATTATTTAATTTTCATAACTAGGGACTCCGAACCCCCCTGTTTGAGAATAGCATCGGGGACTCTGAAAGGGCTCTTGGAGAAAAATGGGGATGGACATTGTAACCCGATTAGACTTTCCTCTACTGATCACAGGAAGCAGGATCAGAGATGGTTACAAGGATTAACCTGGGGAATAAGAATTTATGATAAATCTCGCCTAGGCCCACGTGACACTGGGGGACTCATAGGAGTACGATTATGATTTTCACAACCTAAAGGCTTATCCCTCAGCCCAAATAAAGCCCTTGCCCCACTACCTAAACTGAAACCTACTTCTGCCAAAACCAAGACCTCCAGGAGGGCCCCAGACTCCACCCAGCTAGAGATTCCCCTTAATACTTCCCATGCCTTAATTCCTCAATGGTGCCCTTAGGGTTTGACAACCCCTCATAACTCTCCTCAATCAGTCATTTATGGTTCTAAATGCTATGCGCCCAGACCTAACCTCTGCCTGTTGGCTTTGTTATGACACCGCACCCCCTTTTTGAAGGGATTGCAGGAAATGGAACTTATACGATTACTGAAGACTATGCTGAGTGTAGATGGAAACAAAAACAGGCCCAGTTAACTTGAGCCTCTGTCACTGGACAGGGAATATGTGTAGGGAAAGTACCCTCAACTCATCAATACCTTTGTTTGATAATTCAGCCCCTTACGAATTTCAATTCATCAAACTATCTAATCCCCCCTACAGATATGTGGTGGGCATGCTCCCCCGGCCTGACTCCTTGCACACACTATGAGGTGCTCACCAAGTCACAAGGAGTCTGTGTACTGGTAAGACTATCCCCAGGCTTCTCTACCATGCAGAGGACGACACATACAACCATTTATGGGCCCCTCAACTTCCCCCAAGGATTCAAAAACAAGAACCTATCACAGCCCTTACTTTAAGCTTCTTAGTAGGTGCAAGTTTGGTATGTATAGGAACTGGTACTTCAGCTCTACTAAACCAAGGAAAACATTTTTCCAGTCTACGAGCAGCCATTGATGTAGACATAGAAAGACTCGAAAACTCAATTTGTCACCTTCAAGAGTCTCTTTCCTTCCTAGCAGAGGCTGTATTACAACATAGGTGAGGAGGACTGGATCTACTCTTCCTCCACCAGGGAGGTCTATGTGTAGCCGTAGGAGAAGAATGCTGTTGTTATGTTGATCATTCTGGCATTGTAAAGAAATCTATGGCCAAAGTCCGGGAAGACTTAGCTAAAAGAAAAAGAGAAAAGGAAGCTTCCCAGGGATGGTTTGAATCATGGTTTAATTTTCCCCCATGGCTTACAACCCGATCTTCTGCTTTAATAGGCCCTGTGCTTATATTGCTACTGTTACTCACTATAGGACCCTGTATACTTAATAGATTGGTTATTTTTATTAAGGAGTGAATCAATAGTGTACAATTAATGGTCTTGAGAAGTCAATATGTTCCACTAGACCTCTTAGGACCCAGGATTGGCTCCCCTTAGGTACATAGGGGGGGAATGAAAGGCCCAAGAACCAAAGTAATGCCATGATAGGCTTCAGCTGCCTTGCAGACCTCAGGTTAAACTCGGGTCATGTTCCCAGAATGTAAGTCAGAACAAACAGTTACTGAAAAGATCACATTAACCCAAAATAATGGGCCAATTAGACAAAACCAAGCAGATGTTATACACCCCTGTGGCTTTGTAGTTTGCTAAACGTTCCTCAGCTGCCACATAACCAATCAACTTGTAACAAGTAAATTCATGGTAAATGCCAACCAATCATATTAGAAATTTCCCTTCTCTTTGTTTGGACCCAATAAAAGCTTCTCCCAAATGCAACTCGGGGCTCTTGCACGAATCCACTGCGTTGGTAAAGTCAAGAGACCGCTTAAGCCCGAAATAAAGCTCTTTGCTTTTGCATACTGTCTGGGCTCTTTGGTGGTCTCTGGAGGGGGTGCACCATGAACTGGGCACTACAGTGACAGTCACCTCTGTCTTGGGTCCACTCCTGGGCTCTGAATGCAGGTCTTGCTCTCTTCTCGCTCTCAAGGGGCTGTTCATTACTCACCTTGATAGCACGCCCATCTCCAGACACACTGCGGTGGGAGGAGGATCACAGCTGGGCCAGGACCACCAATAGTAGGAGGAGTTCGGGGCCAGCTGTGCTGTAGTTGGCCAGGGCCATCTTCGTCATGATTCTCAAGCTGGGTTTCCCTGTCTGTCAAACAGAAAGTGCTAGGCTTCACCCCAGAGCTGCTCCAGGATGCTGGTGGGGGCAGCATGTAGGATTCTCCCATATGGGCAGTTGGTGTTCTCATTCTGTTTGTTGCTCTTGGACAGCTGTCTTATCTTTCAGCTGCCAGAGCTTAAAGCAAAACCAGTGTGCGCTGAGAACCAAACTTCAGCCACAGGTACAAGGTGTCTGCTTCTTCATCTGCTGCCCTGCCCCTGCAGTTCCCATGGTAACCAATTGTGCTTTGGACTCCCAGCAGGAGGTCAGTCCAGCTGCTGGCCAGATCTGACTGGTGCTGGTGCTGGTGCGAGGGAGAGCGAGCCGGTCCACCTTAGCCTGTGTGTTGGGTGGTGTCCAGGGCAAGTGCAGCAGTAGGGTGTCAAGGCCCCAGGCTCGCAGGCCTGCTCCACCCAAGACGTTCCGATTCAAGAGCTCCAGCCCAAAGTGAGGGAGGGAACCCAAGGCAGTGAGCACTGCTGAGCTCCAGGGCCAGGGAACAATCCAGTAATGGGCTGCCAAATTTGTGTTGGAATCTCTTGGGGCTGGGGGCAAGGTGGCTGGATGGGAAGGAAGTGTAGTGTAGTGTGGTCTCCATAGTACATAGATGCAACGGTTTCCTTTTTTAAAAAAATTTTATTTGTATTTATTTATTTGAGAGCAATAGACACACAGAGAGAGAGAGAGGGAGGGAGGGAGGGAGGAATGGTCACGCCAGGGCCTCCAGCCACTGCAGACAAACTCCAGATGCATGCACCACCTTGTGTATCTGGCTTACGCGGGTAGTGGGGAATCGAGCCTTGAACCAGGGTCCTTGGGCTTCACAGGCAAGTGCTTAACCACTAAGCCATGTCTCCACTTCCCGCAACTGTTTCTTGTTTCCAAAGGCTTTTGCTGCAATCAGCACTTCATACATTCACCTTCCGACAGCTCATTGCTGTCTCCACAGGTAACGTTAGCAAGGAGCTCAGAGCTGTCCCCAAGCCCAGTGCTCCCTATGACCAATTCCTTGAGTCCCTGCACCACATCCTGGATTAGGTGCAGACAGGACCTACCGGCTGCTGTTGGCAGAAAGAAAATCCCTAATCTTCACAAATAAGCAGGCAGAGAATGATGCTATACAAAAAGACGCTCACAGGCAGGAACCGAGTAAAAGCCCCTTCCTCTCAGACTGGTTTTTGGCGCCATCTGGTGACAAAGATGCGCATCGCATCTGCCGTAAATACTGGCGAGTCCACCTCATTGAAGCACAGGCAGACAGTGAGGGCTGTTCGGGGTTGTGAGCCAGCAGCAGACAATGCAGTGACAGACAGATATGAACGAGGTAGAGTCCACCTCACTGAAGCACAGACACACAGAAAGGGCTGTGTGGGGCTGTGAGCCGGCAGCAGACAATGCGGGTGACACAGATGAAGAGCAATGTTCACAGCATGCTGCCATTGTGAAGAGAGGCTGGAAACTGTGCACTTGCAGCTCTGCCTGAGCTTGGGACATGCTGACAAGAGCCGGGAGTCACAGAATGGATGACCCACGACTCAGGGAGGGCTGCCTGGGGAGGACTGCGGTGATGGGGAGGACACGAGATTTACAGAGCATATTTTTATGCAGTTTAGATTGGCCATTAGTAAAAAATACATAAAAGGCACAGGGTTTATTGCACTGGCTGGGGGACTGATCCTTCTCTGGAACATTTCTCAGTACAACCTTAGTAATGTTTAACAGGAAATCCCAGCAACCAACAAAGGCAGGAAAATGGAGGCTCAGACCAGCGAGGTAAGCGGTTTACTCATGCCTCCAGATAAAGAGCCTGCCAATTTGTGTTCTGTCTGGGAAAACAGAGTGGATCATCAAATAAGGAAGCCATAGGCATTACCTACTAACTATGGCTTTGCATATTTTCTCTTTCCTTGTTGTGTGTTAAGGTTAATCTAACAAACTAGTCCTGGGGTGTCACATTAGTCAGCAGACCTGTGATAAAGTTCGAGGTGTCACTCGGCTTCCAGTGGACAAATGCTGTTGGGACTGAGTCTCTCCCTGGGTGGAGTCTGGTGACAGATGGCTTCACTTGTCTGAGTTAGTCCTGTATGTCTCACACACACAGATCGGAGAGGCACCTGTGTGCATAATTAGAACATGATTAACAGATGCAGGCAGACATGGAACAGCCACGTGGTGGTTTCTTAGCCGTGACTCTGGTCACGGCTCCAGGGTCCCTGACCTTCCTCACTCAGCCTAATGTCACAGACCAGCTTTGCCTTGTTTTTGAACATTTTTGAAACTATAGAAGATTGACATCTTTAACTAAACTGTGCCATTAAATATATGTAACATACTTCTATTTGCTTAATTCTTGTTTTATTTTCAATGTCGTGATCATTTCTCACATTTAGTTTCATTATTTCTGCAGTTATGCCAGGTACTATGATCTTGTGTCACATTTTAAATGCAACCATTTTGAACATTGCCCTGATTTTTTAAATTTTTTATTTGAGATTTGAACAGTTTCCAGCCCCTCAGCCACTGTTAAAGACAGATGTGGTGTGGGGTGCGGCATTGTGCTCTTGTGTCACCAGGCATCTGGCTAAACATTCTGGAGACTGAGACCAGGTTCTTGTTGGCAGGCAGGCACCATTTTGGCAAGCCATCTCTCCAGCCCTGTACTGATTTTTTGTTTGTTTTGTTTTATTTTCTCAAGGTAGGGTCTCACTCTAGCCCAGGCTGACCTGGAATTCACTATGTAGTCTCAGGGTGGCCTTGAACTCTTGGCAATCCTCCTACCTCTGCCTCCCAAGTGCTGGGATTAAAGGCATGTACCACCATGCCTGGTTCTGTCCTGACTTTTTTATCTTTTAAAAATCCATGTCTACTGATTCCTGTACAACAGTATAAAGCAGTCATCGTGTGATGATTCCTTGATGGTGACAGTAACTTTCTCATGGACTGTCTTGGGCTTTTCAGACTTGTTATTTACTGTGCACCACTTAAACAGGAACACTTTACTGTGGCATAGCATATTGGCTAAAGCCTTTGTTACAACATCAGAAGCACCTGGATATGGTGCTTATGTGATAAATAGAGTTGGTGCCCCTCTATTTGACACACAGGCTGCACAGGTTTACAGTCTTGTTCTATCCTATTTGCCATGGCGGAAAAGGTCCCCACTGACTAGTGGTAAAACTAAGGCTGGAACGGGCAGTGGCCACAATTCTGTCTATTGAGATCAGGCTTTGTTGCAGTCAGGTTCACATTGCTGGCAGAAATCACCCGACCAAGAGCAGCTTGTGGGAAAAAAGGTTTATTTTGGCTTACAGACTCGAGGGGGAAGCTCCATGATGGCAGGGAAAATGATGGCATGAGCAGAGGGTGGACATCACCCCCTGGCCAACATAAGGTGGACAGGAGAATGTGCCAAACACTGGCAAGGGGAAGCTGGCTATAATACCCATAACCCCGCCCCCAACAATACACCGCCTCCAAGAGGCTTTAATTTCCAATTGCCGTCAGCTGGGGAGACTAGCATTCAGAACACTTAAGTTTATGGGGGACACCTGAATCAAACCACCACAGGCTTTGACATACTGGAGCCAAGCCATACTCTAGTCCATGTCTCACTGCATGACTGAGTGAGGGATATTGTCCCCCTAATGTGGGGGACTCCTCTGAAGATGAAGAGTGGGCCTGAATGGCCACTTGAGCAGTGTCTGCACTTGGCACTTTGATGGGGCAAGAGGTGTGTCCAGGTTTTACATACCCCAAATAATGAACCACTCAGATTACCAAAGTGAACAATAGCTGGAAAAAACAAAAATCAGACTTGGGGGGGAGGGGAGAGGTGGAAGGCACCCATTCTCAATCCGCGGCCTGGCCTGGCAAAAGTTCAAGTAATTCAATTTCCCACACACTGCAGGTGCATAAAATATGACCTGAAAATACTGCCAAGTTTGATGAGATTTAAGAAGACTCATTTCATATGCAACATTCCCCAAATCTTGTAAGGGGGCTGTATTGTAGCATTTAGGTATAATGGGAGGGGAAATCGGTATTGTCAAACTATTACTCTGGGAATTTGGGAGCAGGTTATTATCATTCTACTTATTGCTCATTGTGGATAAAGGTAATAAGCTTGAAAGTTCTGGCATAATCCCAAGTCTTCCTTGTCAAATATTGGCTCTAATTTGTCTCAGTATGCATAAATGCCCAGTTTCACAGGTTACACACTCAAATTGTTTAATATTATTGATGATATACAATTATGAAATTTTTATTCCAAAACAAACTTTTACCTTTCCTTAATGATAAGTACAAATCACCTCATGTTAACCAATAGCACAAATTACTTCAGAAATAGTGGGCAGGAGAATGATCAGCATTTCACAGGTCATTATTACAAGCCATTGTAAGCCAAGGATATCCACACCTCATTGGTTCTTGGCTGGGGTGGATTACTTTGCCTGCAATTTCTCCATAATTGCTACTGTGCAAATGAAGACAACCAGGGTTGGCTGGTGATTGCTCTTGAGCCATTAAGGTGAGCCAATAGCCATTCAGTTTCTTCATTTTGTTGGTTCACCCAGCTCTGTGACACCAGGTTGGGATAATGACTGGTTGCACTATTCTAGCAGAATGGAGGGCATGGCTTCTTTTTGCAATAACATTTCTGGACCAAACTAGGACTGGGAAGCCATGGCCTTTGTTTCCTTACTCACAGCTCCTCCTCCACACTTAGGCTTTCCATACCTTTTCTCGGTTGACTTATCTTTTTTTTTTTTTTTGCCCCCTCCCCTCTCCACCCCTTATCTTTTTTTAAAAAAAAATTATTTTTTGTTGTTGTTTGTTTGTTTTGAGGTAGGGTCTCACTCTAGTCCAGGATGACCTAGAATTCACTATGTAGTCTCAGGGTGGCCTCAAACTCATGGTGATCCTCCTACCTCTGCCTCCCGAGTGCTGGGATTAAAGGTGTGCGTCACCATGCCCAGCTCTCAGTTGTCTTACCTTTAAGGAGTGTTCTTCTGATGCAGAAGAAGCTATGTAATATATACACACTAGGAAACCAAACTGAAAGATTCCATGGTTATACCATCTAGTTTCAAAACAAAACATCTTAAAATGGCAGGACCCCTGCAGACATAAACAATGCTATTATTTGCCCCATTTCCTTTTCTCTCATTTTATCACCCTTTCCCTACTGTAATTAATAGGGGGGAAGCAAGGGAAATCAGCTGGGCCACGTTTTGAGTTAATGGACACTGAAGACTATTTAAAGGATTGTCACTTTTGCAAAGACCAAAAGAACAATGCACTTAAACTCCTTGAAGCAACAACAGAGTGTCCCCTCCCACCTTCCAGAATGGGGGCTGAGCCAGCACATTGTCACTGGTGCTGGAACACAGGCCAGTGGAGTTATCAGAAGCAGCAGGCCAGTGACACGTGGCAGAGGTGTCCCAGAAGAAGGAGAAGACAATTTGGGGAGAGGATGGCACCTGATATGGGGACTGTGAGCCTAGGTTTCCAGTGAACCCCACCTCAAGCAGGTTGCCATCATGCAAATGTACCAGTGTCAAAACTCCACAACAGCCCTTCCACGACAATCTTTTTTAAAAATATTTTATTTTTGTTTATTTATTACTTATTTATTTGTCAGACAGAAAGAGGGGGGAAGAGAGAGAGAAAGAGAGAATGGGCATGCCAGAGCCTCCAGCCACTGCAAATGTACAGATGTGTGTGCCCCCTTCTGCATCTGGCTAACATGGGTCTGGGGAATCTAACCTGGGTCCTTTGGCTTTGCAGGCAAATACCTTAACCGCTAAGCCATCCCTCCAGCCTGACAATCTTGAAGTTGAGACAAACTGAGGTGACTGCTGATCTGGGGCTGCCACCCTTTAACATCAGTAGGCAAGGATTAAGTCAGAGCCATGAGTGGAACGAGTCATTCTTTATTCGGGATTCCGTGCTTTGGTATTATCATCTCCTGCTCCAGTCTCCTTGTCTGGTCTCTGACCACACTGCTGAGACACACAGGACTGCCTGAGCAATCCTCTCTCCACTCCTCCAGGATTATCATCTCCTGCTCCAGTCCCTTTGTCTGGTCTCCAGACCACACTGCTGAGACACACAGGAAAGAGCAATCCTCTCCAGCAATTATCTCCACTCCTCCATGTGGGATTATCATCTCCTGCTCCAGTCTCCTTGTCTGGTCTCTGAGACCACACTGCTGAGACACACAGGAAAGGCCGCAGCAATCCTCTCCACTCCTCCATGTGGGATTATCATCTCCTGCTCCAGTCTCCTTGTCTGGTCTCTGAGACCACACTGCTGAGACACACAGGAAAGGCCCCAGCAATCCTCTCCCACTCCTCCATGTGGGATTATCATCTCCTGCTCCAGTCTCCTTGTCTGGTCTCTGAGACCACACTGCTGAGACACACAGGAAAGGCCCCAGCAATCCTCTCCCACTCCTCCATGTGGGATTATCATCTCCTGCTCCAGTCTGCTTGTCTGGTCTCTGAGACCACACTGCTGAGACACACAGAAAAGGCCACAGCAATCCTCTCCCACTCCTCCATGTGAGATTATCATCTCCTGCTCCAGTCTCCTTGTCTGGTCTCAGACCACACTGCTGAGACACACAGGAAAGGCCCCAGCAATCCTCTCCCACTCCTCCATGTGGGATTATCATCTCCTGCTCCAGTCTCCTTGTCTGGTCTCTGACCACACTGCTGAGACACACAGGAAAGGCTCCAGCAATCCTCTCCACTCCTCCATGTGGGATTATCATCTCCTGCTCCAGTCTCCTTGTCTGGTCTCTGAGACCACACTGCTGAGACACACAGGAAAGGCCGCAGCAATCCTCTCCACTCCTCCATGTGGGATTATCATCTCCTGCTCCAGTCTCCTTGTCTGGTCTCCAAGACCACACTGCTGAGACACACAGGAAAGGCCCCAGCAATCCTCTCCACTCCTCCATGTGGGATTATCATCTCCTGCTCCAGTCTCCTTGTCTGGTCTCTGAGACCACACTGCTGAGACACACAGGAAAGGCCCCAGCAATCCTCTCCACTCCTCCATGTGGGATTTCATCTCCTGCTCCAGTCTCCTTGTCTGGTCTCTGACCACACTGCTGAGACACACAGTCCTCTCCACTTCCTCCATGTGGATTATCATATCCTGCTCCAGTCTCCTTGTCTGGTCTCTGAGACCACACTGCTGAGACACACAGGAAAGGCTCCAGCAATCCTCTCCACTCCTCCATGTGGGATTATCATCTCCTGCTCCAGTCTCCTTGTCTGGTCTCTGACCACACTGCTGAGACACACAGGAAAGGCCCGAGCAGTCCTCTCCACTCCTCCATGTGGGATTATCATCTCCTGCTCCAGTCTCCTTGTCTGGTCTCTGACCACACTGCTGAGACACACAGGAAAGGCTCCAGCAGTCCTCTCCACTCCTCCATGTGGGATTATCATCTCCTGCTCCAGTCTCCTTGTCTGGTCTCTGACCACACTGCTGAGACACACAGGAAAGGCTCCAGCAGTCCTCTCCTCTCCACTCCTCCATGTGAGATTATCATCTCCTGCTCCAGTCTCCTTGTCTGGTGTCTGAGACCACACTGCTGAGACACACAGGAAAGGCTCCAGCAGTCCTCTCCACTCCTCCATGTGGGATTATCATCTCCTGCTCCAGTCTGCTTGTCTAGTCTCTGACCACACTGCTGAGACACACAGGAAAGGCCCGAGCAAGTCCTCTCCACTCCTCCATGTGGGATTATCATCTCCTGCTCCAGTCTCCTTGTCTGGTCTCTGAGACCACACTGCTGAGACACACAGGAAAGGCTCCAGCAGTCTCCACTCCTCCATCTCCATGTGGGATTATCATCTCCTGCTCCAGTCTCCTTGTCTGGTCTCTGACCACACTGCTGAGACACACAGGAAAGGCCCGAGCAATCCTCTCCACTCCTCCATGTGGGATTATCATCTCCTGCTCCAGTCTCCTTGTCTGGTCTCTGACCACACTGCTGAGACACACAGGAAAGGCTCCAGCAATCCTCTCCACTCCTCCATGTGGGATTATCATCTCCTGCTCCAGTCTGCTTGTCTGGTGTCTGAGACCACACTGCTGAGACACACAGGAAAGGCCCCAGCAATCCTCTCCACTCCTCCATGTGAGATTATCATCTCCTGCTCCAGTCTCCTTGTCTGGTCTCAGACCACACTGCTGAGACACACAGGAAAGGCCCCAGCAATCCTCTCCACTCCTCCATGTGGGATTATCATCTCCTGCTCCAGTCTCCTTGTCTGGTCTCTGAGACCACACTGCTGAGACACACAGGAAAGGCCCCAGCAATCCTCTCCACTCCTCCCACTCCTCCATGTGGGATTATCATCTCCTGCTCCAGTCTCCTTGTCTGGTCTCTGAGACCCACTGCTGAGACACACAGGAAGGCTCCAGCAATCTCCACTCCTCCATGTGGGATTATCATCTCCTGCTCCAGTCTGCTTGTCTGGTCTCTGAGACCACACTGCTGAGACACACAGGAAAGGCCCCAGCAATCCTCTCCACTCCTCCATGTGAGATTATCATCTCCTGCTCCAGTCTCCTTGTCTGGTGTCTGAGACCACACTGCTGAGACACACAGGAAAGGCTCCAGCAGTCCTCTCCACTCCTCCATGTGGGATTATCATCTCCTGCTCCAGTCTATTGTCTGACCACACTGCTGAGACACACAGGAAAGGCCCCAGCAATCCTCCACTCCTCTGGGATTATCATCTCCTGCTCCAGTCTCCTTGTCTGGTGTCTCTGACCACACTGCTGAGACACACAGGAAAGGCCCAGCTGCTCCACTCCTCCATGTGGGATTATCATCTCCTGCTCCAGTCTGCTTGTCTGGTCTCTGAGACCACACTGCTGAGACACACAGGAAAGGCTCCAGCAATCCTCTCCACTCCTCCATGTGAGATTATCATCTCCTGCTCCAGTCTCCTTGTCTAGTCTCTGACCACACTGCTGAGACACACAGGAAAGGCCCGAGCAGTCCTCTCCACTCCTCCATGTGGGATTATCATCTCCTGCTCCAGTCTCCTTGTCTGGTCTCTGAGACCACACTGCTGAGACACACAGGAAAGGCTCCAGCAGTCCTCTCCACTCCTCCATGTGGGATTATCATCTCCTGCTCCAGTCTCCTTGTCTGGTCTCTGAGACCACACTGCTGAGACACACAGGAAAGGCTCCAGCAATCCTCTCCACTTCTCCATGTGGGATTATCATCTCCTGCTCCAGTCTCCTTGTCTGGTCTCTGACCACACTGCTGAGACACACAGGAAAGGCTCCAGCAGTCCTCTCCACTCCTCCATGTGGGATTATCATCTCCTGCTCCAGTCTGCTTGTCTGGTCTCTGAGACCACACTGCTGAGACACACAGGAAAGGCCCCAGCAATCCTCTCCACTCCTCCATGTGGGATTATCATCTCCTGCTCCAGTCTCCTTGTCTGGTCTCTGAGACCACACTGCTGAGACACACAGGAAAGGCCCCAGCAATCCTCTCCACTCCTCCATGTGGGATTATCATCTCCTGCTCCAGTCTCCTTGTCTGGTCTCTGAGACCACACTGCTGAGACACACAGGAAAGGCTCCAGCAATCCCTCCACTCCTCCATGTGGGATTATCATCTCCTGCTCCACTTGTCTGGTCTCTGAGACCACACTGCTGAGACACACAGGAAAGGCTCCAGCAGTCCTCTCCCTCTCCCACTCCTCCATGTGGGATTATCATCTCCTGCTCCAGTCTCCTTGTCTGGTCTCAGACCACACTGCTGAGACACACAGGAAAGGCTCCAGCAATCCTCTCCACTCCTCCATGTGGGATTATCATCTCCTGCTCCAGTCTCCTTGTCTGGTCTCAGACCACACTGCTGAGACACACAGGAAAGGCTCCAGCAGTCCTCTCCATGTGGATTATCATCTCCTGCTCCACCCTCCATGTCTGACCACACTGCTGAGACACACAGGAAAGGCTCCAGCAGTCCTCTCCACTCCTCCATGTGGGATTATCATCTCCTGCTCCAGTCTGCTTGTCTGGTCTCAGACCACACTGCTGAGACACACAGGAAAGGCCCCAGCAACTCTCCACTCCTCCATGTGGGATTATCATCTCCTGCTCCAGTCTCCTTGTCTGGTCTCAGACCACACTGCTGAGACACACAGGAAAGGCCCCAGCAATCCTCTCCACTCCTCCATGTGAGATTATCATCTCCTGCTCCAGTCTGCTTGTCTGGTCTCTGAGACCACACTGCTGAGACACACAGGAAAGGCCCCAGCAATCCTCTCCCACTCCTCCATGTGGGATTATCATCTCCTGCTCCAGTCTCCTTGTCTGGTCTCTGAGACCACACTGCTGAGACACACAGGAAAGGCTCCAGCAATCCTCTCCACTCCTCCATGTGGGATTATCATCTCCTGCTCCAGTCTCCTTGTCTGGTCTCTGACCACACTGCTGAGACACACAGGAAAGGCTCCAGCAGTCCTCTCCACTCCTCCATGTGAGATTATCATCTCCTGCTCCAGTCTCCTTGTCTGGTCTCAGACCACACTGCTGAGACACACAGGAAAGGCTCCAGCAATCCTCTCCACTCCTCCATGTGGGATTATCATCTCCTGCTCCAGTCTCCTTGTCTGGTGTCTGAGACCACACTGCTGAGACACACAGGAAAGGCTCCAGCAATCCTCTCCACTCCTCCATGTGGGATTATCATCTCCTGCTCCCTGAGACACACAGGAAAGGCTCCAGCAATCCTCTCCACTCCTCCATGTGGGATTATCATCTCCTGCTCCAGTCTCCTTGTCTGGTCTCTGACCACACTGCTGAGACACACAGGAAAGGCTCCAGCAATCCTCTCCACTCCTCCATGTGGGATTATCATCTCCTGCTCCAGTCTCCTTGTCTGGTCTCAGACCACACTGCTGAGACACACAGGAAAGGCCGCAGCAATCCTCTCCACTCCTCCATGTGGGATTATCATCTCCTGCTCCAGTCTCCTTGTCTGGTCTCTGAGACCCATCTCCACTCCTCCAGATTATCATCTCCTGCTCCAGTCTCCTTGTCTGGTCTCTGAGACCACACTGCTGAGACACACAGGAAAGGCCCCAGCAATCCTCTCCACTCCTCCATGTGGGATTATCATCCTGCTCCAGTCTCCTTGTCTGGTCCAGACCACACTGCTGAGACACACAGGAAAGGCTCCAGCAATCCTCTCCACTCTCCATGTGGGATTATCATCTCCTGCTCCAGTCTCCTTGTCTGGTCTCTGACCACACTGCTGAGACACACAGGAAAGGCTCCAGCAATCCTCTCCACTCCTCCATGTGGGATTATCATCTCCTGCTCCAGTCTCCTTGTCTGGTCTCTGACCACACTGCTGAGACACACAGGAAAGGCTCCAGCAGATTATCATCCTCTCCACTCCTGAGATTATCATCTCCTGCTCCAGTCTCCTTGTCTGGTGTCTGGAGACAGACACTGCTGAGACACACAGGAAAGGCCCCAGCAATCCTCTCCACTCCTCCATGTGGGATTATCATCTCCTGCTCCAGTCTGCTTGTCTGGTCTCTGAGACCACACTGCTGAGACACACAGGAAAGGCTCCAGCAATCCTCTCCACTCCTCCATGTGGGATTATCATCTCCTGCTCCAGTCTCCTTGTCTGGTCTCAGACCACACTGCTGAGACACACAGGAAAGGCCCCAGCAATCCTCTCCACTCCTCCATGTGGGATTATCATCACTTGTCTGGTCTCTGAGACCACACTGCTGAGACACACAGGAAAGGCCCCAGCAATCCTCTCCACTCCTCCATGTGGGATTATCATCTCCTGCTCCAGTCTCCTTGTCTGGTCTCAGACCACACTGCTGAGACACACAGGAAAGGCTCCAGCAATCCTCTCCACTCCTCCATGTGGGATTATCATCTCCTGCTCCAGTCTGCTTGTCTGGTCTCTGAGACCACACTGCTGAGACACACAGGAAAGGAAAGGCCCCAGCAATCCTCTCCACTCCTCCATGTGAGATTATCATCTCCTGCTCCAGTCTGCTTGTCTGGTCTCAGACCACACTGCTGACACACAGGAAAGGCTCCAGCAATCCTCTCCACTCCTCCTGGGATTATCATCTCCTGCTCCAGTCTCCTTGTCTGGGTCTGAGACCACACTGCTGAGACACACAGGAAAGGCTGCAGCAGTCCTCTCCACTCCTCCATGTGGGATTATCATCTCCTGCTCCAGTCTCCTTGTCTGGTCTCTGAGACCACACTGCTGAGACACACAGGAAAGGCTCCAGCAATCCTCTCCACTCCTCCATGTGGGATTATCATCTCCTGCTCCAGTCTCCTTGTCTGGTCTCAGACCACACTGCTGAGACACACAGGAAAGGCTCCAGCAGTCCTCTCCACTCCTCCATGTGAGATTATCATCTCCTGCTCCAGTCTCCTTGTCTGGTCTCTGAGACCACACTGCTGAGACACACAGGAAATGCTCCAGCAGTCCTTTCCCACTCCTCCATGTGGCCTGTAAGCAAACAGTTGTCCTGGCCCCATGGGACCTGTGGCTGGGGACATCATAAGCCCTAGTGGGAAACTACTGCTGCTGTTTGGCTGAATGCATATATTGTGCCCACAAAAGTGCACTTTTAATACTTGTTTGTGACCATATATTAATGCTACTCTCTCACTTCTGCCTAGAGCAGCTTCTCTTTTCAGATGACAGTGACACAGGAGAGTTACAGCTCCTTGGGTGCTGAGAGGAGTGACAGTGAAGTGCTCAGCACTAAGTGATACGTCTCTGCCACATGCTCCGAGGCTCATGAGCATTGCAGAAGAGGTGGCAGAAAGAGTGTAAGAGCCAAAAGGAGGAATACTTCATACTACCATCTTCCAGCCACAAAGTGGACATTGCCCCTCACAGTGGATCATGTTATCCACACATGACCTGCATATATGACAGCAAAAAACACCCTCCATGATGACCTCAAAATAGAGGGACTAGTTTAAAAGAGGGGTTTGATGGGGGGGGGGGGACTGGGCTCTGGTATCTAGTGCTCTAGGGATTTGTGTTGGTTCTTTTTGGAGAACAAAGAATTAGACATTACAGAACAGGCAGTTCCTCAGAGCTGGGAATCCATCTGAACCGGCTCAGGGAGTTTTATTGGGCCTCCCACTTACCTCTTCCATTCCCTAGATGGAGTGTTCAGTTCAGCCTAGTCTGCCTGATGTCTGGTCTGCCTGATGTAGGGTCACTTCCTTGATCTTCTCTCTATCTCATTTCTCTGGTGCTCCTGGGAATCTGGAAGCAGGCCTTCTCTTCAGGGGAGTCTGTATCAGGATGCCCCTTCCTCCAGCCACCCCCAACCTCCAGACGCCCCATATCACTGGCCCAGAAGGGCAAACAGGGTAATCCACACACAAGCCTCGTGAGTCTGCTGCAGTCATAGTAGGCCACTCACCCTGGCACAGGTCTGCAGCGTGGAGTGCTGTAGGCCATAGCCACCATTGCCACTATGGCCAGGGACAGGCTTCTCTATGGTGGCTGCATCAGAGAGCTCACTGCCATCCTCATGTCCTGGTGGTGGCCCCTCTCAACAGGAGACTGAGCCCTAGTTGCAGGCAACTCACTTTACATAAGGGCCACGCACTACCACTATGTGCCTTGCCTTGCTTTGGGCTGAGCTCTGAGGGCTGGAGGAAGTTACAGCCGGGTCACCCCTTCAGCCCTGGGCCCCTCCCGTGTTCAGTGGAGAGGTCATAGGGGAGTGGGAGCAAAGGAAAATGGTAGGGGGGATTATAATCAGGGTGCATTGTGAATATATGTATAAAATTATAAGACATAAACAAAAGGACCAGAAAAAAATAAGCAGTGACTGCCATGGAAAATGCACTGTTAGAGGACAGAAAATGTGGAAATTAACAAATACAAATTACTGGCTGGGCGTGGTGGTGCACGCCTTTAATCCCAGCACTGGGGGAGGCAGAAGTAGGAGGATCGCTGTGAGTTTGATGCCACCTTGAGACTACATAGTTAATCCCAGGTCAGCCTGAACCAGAGTGAGACCCTACCTCAAAAAATAAACACACAAAAAAGAGTAGGAAGGTCAGTCCATGTCCCAGTAGAGGCCGGCCACATGAATAAAAGTGTCCAAAGAAACTCTCCTCTGGCAGGTTGGCAAAGGGGTGGACCAGCACAGGAATGTCTAAAATGGGATGAGTTGGGGCTGGAGAGATGGCTTAGCAATTAAGGCACTTTCCTGCAAAGCCAAAGGACCCAGGTTCAATAAACCTATACCCACATAAATCCAGATGCCATCCTTTGCAGTGGCTGGAGGCCCTAGCAAACCCATATCTCTCTCTCTCTCTCTCTCTCTCTCTCTCTCTGCCTGTCTGTCTCACACAAATAAATAAGTAAAATATATAACTAATAAAATGGGACATGTGGTTTGTCATGCATGTAATGGACCATGGCTTTCATGGCTATAAAGATTCTTTCTGGAAAGGGGAATTGTGAGGATGTGATGTGAGTGAGTTCTATCTTTTTTTTTTTTTCCCAAGATAGGATCTCACTCTAGTCCAGGCTGACCTGGAAATCACTATGTAGTCTCAGGATGGCCTTGAACTCATGGCAATCCTCCTACCTCTGCATCCCGAGTGCTGGGATTAAAGGCGTGCACCACCATACCCAGCTGGCTTTGGTCTATCGTGAGATTAGAAGCCCAGTAAATATAAAAGCACAAGCCAGGTCTGGAGAGATGCCTAAGCAGTTAAGGAGTTTGCCTGCCAAGCCAAAGGACATTGGTTCAATTTCCCAGGACCCAAGTAAGCCAGATGCAGAAGGTGGCCCATGTGTCTAGAGTTCGTTAGCAGTGGCTGGAGGTCCTGGCATGCCCATTCTCTTCCTCTCTCGCTCTCTGCCTCTTTCTCTCTCACTCTCTCGAATAAATAAAAATAAAATAAAATTTTTAAAAAAACATAAAAGCACAAGCTCTCATGAAATTTGCAGAAACCATGGGAAAACTTTGAAATTATGGGAGTTGTGAAATGAAAAATGTTTTCCAAGCCCATTGTTATCCATGTTTTCTGCATTTTTGATTGCCAGATGTCAATAAACTACATTTTAAATACATTTTCACATACATTTCTTTCTCTGTCTTAAAAGTTTTATCACGAGGCTCAACAGTCATAACTCAATCATAGAAACTACAAACTAATACTCAGGGCTGAAGAGATGGCTTAACGGTTAAGACAGTTGCCTGTGAAGCCTAAGGACCCAGATTCAACTCTCCAGAACCCACGTAAGCCAGACACACAAGGTGATGCATGTGCACAAGGTCACACATGTGCACAATGTGGCACATGCATCTGGAGTTTGATTACAGTGGCTAGAGGTCCTGGCATGCCAATTCTCTCCCTCCCTCTCTCTTTCATAAAATAAATATGCATTTCTCTGGGTGATGAAATCAGGTTCAAAATAGCATGTTACCCATAACGTGTGCATTATGAAAGTTTCTTTACATTCTCCTTACCTACTGTGTTTGCCTTAAATGTCTAAGCCACAAACCTAAGACAGTAATTCCTGTAAAATACAAGCACAGTTCGCTGTAATGAAGATGCAAAATGCTAACCTGGAAAACAAGAGCCAGATGTTTTGCTACTAACCAGCCACAATATGAGATCAATCACTTCACCTCTTTAGACTCTCTAGTCCCAATATGTAAATGGACAAGAAGGATTAAATTACCTTCCATTTATTCGCTTTTCCAAAAGTCTATGCTTCAGTAATCCACTTTTTTACAAGAAGTTTGAAAGTGCATTTTTTCTTTTTTTCTGTGACAAAAGTAGACTCTATGGTTACCTACTTCCCTCACTAGATGGTGCTATTGGCACAGCTATTTCAGGTTTCTTAAGGAATGACTGGGTTCTCCAAGCCTCTGTAGTATAGTCATTACCCTACCCTCAGGTAACAAAGGAACATACCTCATCACCGGAGCACTTAAGGTGATCCGATATAATGCTGTTTCAGGAGGCTGCCCTAGTACAGGTCCGCTGAGAAAAAAAAAAAGTATCAGACACTCAAAAATGAAACTGGATGTTTTGGTCATTTGTGAAATTATCTTTAGAAAGCCATTTCTGTAAGTAACTGTAAAGTGTCAAAATTTCCTTCTAGTGGCAATGAACGAACAAAGACCACAAAACCATGGATTTTGGACATCTCTGGTCAGTGGACGACTAGATGGCTGTTACTGTCTGTTCACTTCCCACATCAGTCCTACTAGTGAATATGAACTCTGCAGTCATCACCCTGATGCTTGTTATGATGCTGATCTCCAAAGCTGAAACTTAGACTATAAACATGTCAGTGTAAAAACAAACTTACAGCCACAGTGGAGCAGGGCACAAAGAACCTTGGGGGATGTGAGCTGACTGTTTTGAAGCAAGTCCTCATAGTAACTTTCTTTTAGTGAGTTTTCCATGTGCTTTTGGCCTTCAGTATTGAACGATCATAACTCCAATGAAACAGCACATAACCAATGATCGAGCTCCCAGAACACTTCCCATCAACTATGCTTGCAAGATGGACACAGACCCACAGTGCCAATGAGTAACTGCAGAGGAAAGTACAGCTTCCAGACCCACCATGTGCACCTCCACATGCACCTGACCCAAGAGGGCCAGCACACTTGTTGTCTTGTAGGCATGTGGCAAAGGAAGTCAGGCTATAATAAGGAGGTCTGGAAAAGGAAAGCTATTCCATGATGTGAATATTAAATGGTAAAAAGCAGAGAGTCTGATGGAGAGAACCTTTTATTTTAGCATTATTAGAAAGTTTTCATGATTATGCATGTAATGATTTCATTGTGTCGTATGGGAAGGGTGTACCATATTCATTCATGAATTCATCATTCAATAATATTTGTTACACTTACCTTGTGCCCAGTACTCTAAGTTGGTAAAAGAATGATGAACTTGGGCTGGAAAGATGGCTTAGAGGTTAAGGCACTTGCCTGTGAGGCCTAAGGACCCAGGTTCGATTCCCCAGGACCCACATATGCCAGATGCACATGGAGGTGCATGTGTCCGGAGTTCGTTTGCAGTGACTAGAGGTCTTGTTGCATCCATTCTCTCTCTCTCTCTCTCTCTCTCTCTCTCTCTCTCTCTCTCTGCCTCTTTCTCTCTCTGTATCTCAGGTAAATAAATAAATAATTTTTAAAAGAATGAGGAACTCATGAAGCTTAGTTTTTGTCCATTTAACTCACTTTAACTACTTCCAGTTTGGAGTTGTGAATAATGTTAAGACAATCATTTTGTAAATAGATTTTATTTGTTTATTTGAGAGAGAGAAAGAGCAGAGAGAGAGAGAGAGACAGAGGAGAGAGAGAATGGGCACACCAGTGCCACCAGCCACTGCAAACAAACTCCATATGCATGAGCCCCTTGTGCAACTGGTTCACGTGGGTCCTGGGGAATCAAACCAGGATCCTTTGGCTTTGCAGGCAAACGCCTTAACCACTAAGCCATCTCTCCAGCCCAGGAAGCTCATTCTTGTGTGAAAAGTTTCTCCCAAGTTTCCTACTTTATTTCCTTTAGCTAGATAGTGATATTCCCATTTTACTTCATGCTCGTGGACATTGAATATTATCAATTGGTTTTAGCCTAGTGAATCCAACAGATAGAAATCTCATCTCCACGTTTCAGATTGCATTTAGCCAATGACTTATTGAACAACCATATGTCTAGGAACCATTTCTTTTCTGCAAATTTTTTAAAAGAATACCTTTTTTGTTTTGTTTTGTTTTTTTTGAGGTATGGTTTCACTCTAGCCCAGGCTGACCTGGAATTCACCACGTAGCCTAAGGGTGGCCTCAAACTCATGGCAATCCTCCTGCCTCTGCCTCCCAAGTGCTGGGATTAAAGGTGTGTGCCACCACACCCAGCAAGAATGCTATTTTTTTTTATTTTTTTTTATTTCTTATTTTATTTATTTATTTATTTATTTATTTATTTTTGTTTTTTTGAGGTAGGATCTCACTCTGGTCCAGACTGACCTGGAATTCACTATGTAGTCTCAGGCTGGCCTTGAACTCATGGTGATCCTCCTACCTCTGCCTCCCGAGTGCTGGGATTAAAGGCATGCACCCGGCTAAGAATGCAATTTTTTAAATATATTTTATTTATTTATTTATTTATTTATTTATTTAGAGAGAGAGAAAGAGGCAGACAGAGAGAGAGAATGGGCCAGGTCCTCCAGCCACTGCAAACAAACTCCAGATGCATGCACCCCCTTGTGCATCTGGCTTACGTGGGTCCTGGAGAGTTGAAATTTTCAGGCAAATGCCTTAACTGCTAAGCCATCTCTCCAGCCCAAGAATGCTATTTTTATCATGTGCAGTTTCTCAGCCCCAGACCTGACTTTCTTCATTTTCTTTTACTCACTCTGATGATGAGATATATCTATATATATCTATCTATCTATATCTATCTATCTATATATATATCTATCTATCTATCTATCTATCTATCATCTATCTATCTATATGTATATGTATATATAAGTGTAATCTTCTTCCAAGCTTCTTCACTTTTTCCTCCTGGTCACTTCTCTCCTCACTTTAGTCCCCACTTCCTTTCATCTAGAAAGGGAGTTGGATGAGTCATGTGAAGGGTACAGCAAGTTGCAAATTAAGTGAATTCTTCAGTGAGACTTCTCAGAACGCTGTGAATGGCAAAAAGGAGCAAAGAGGATGATGCTAAATTTGTCCAGGGGAAGCACGTCTTTAGAACACCTGTCACATGCCCACATACACGCGGGGTGCTCATAAGGGCCTTGTTGACGGAGAAGACACAGATGACATCAGTGATAACCATTAGTTAGCCATGCACAGGTGAGAGACACTCGGACTAAGTGGAATGTCTAGCAAACACTTGGACATTTCCATTTGTAACTGGGAAGTAAGGGCTTAGGAACAACAGAGCCAAGAGTGGCAGACATTATGGGAGAAGAAATAACGAAGTGAAGACAGGGGTTTCTACCAAGGTGGCTGTGGTTTGGGAGACATTATTTAGGGCAATAGGGAGATCATGTTATCTTCCATTCATTCCTTTTTTATTTTATTTTTCCTTTTTGGTTTTTTGGGGTAGCATCTCACTCTAGTCCAGGTTGATCTGGAATTCACTATGTAGTCTCAGTGTGGCCTCCAACTCACGGTGATCCTCCTACTTCTTCCCCTCAAATTCTGGTTGTGGAAATTTCTCTTTATGAGAATCTTTAAGAAAAATAAAAAGGCAGGTTGAATTACTCTTAATAAGTATATAATCTGGGGCCTCATGTGTTTAAGCTGGAGAAAGGTGCAGAAGGGGACTTGGAAAGTAGTACTCATCTCTTCTTCTGATCCAAGCTCTCTGCCTGGCCATCCACAGAATGAACACGAGTCAAGCTCCTGCTGTCATGGATGTGTTAGAACTTTCCAGAAAGTTCTAGAAAGCAGTTGACCTGCAGAGTTTAAAGAGGACTTGAGACATAGAATATGAGCGTTGGACTCCATTCCTGCCTGAGGAACACCCTCCAGGTGATGTGGTAGACATCATGAAGACTCCGAACTTCTCAAAGGAGAAAATATGAGCACCTTAAACTTACATGCACATGCCCACATTCCTTTTGCATTACAAGCTCAGGGAAAATTGATGAGCACTGGGGTGAAAGAATTAAGAGCCTTTGGGCTGGGAAATTTGGCCTGAGGCATAGTGTCTCCATCAGGAGGCTCTTGAGAATCTTCATGACCCCACAGTGGATGAAGGTGTGATGAAGGACCACAGGAATCCTAAGCTACTGGAAAACCACCCATATGCCATATGTTCATACAGTGACATTCACAATTGCTAATGAGAACATGATAAGTATAGGGAAAAGGACCACCATTGACACAGAATTTGTGGTAGCAATACTTTACCCACAAAATAATGAAAAATCCCAATTTGACATCGAAGCAAAAGAGCAAGCATACTTATGCATCATTTTTATATTGAAGATATCATTTCAGACAGTGATTCCATTTCTTAGAAAAACTTTAATTATATTTTTCATTGGAATTACACCTTGACTTGTCAGGAAATGATGGCATGAGCAGAGGGTAGATGTCACCTCAAGGCCAACATCAGGTAGATGACAGGAACAGGAGAGTGTGCCCAACACTGGCAAGGGGAAACTGGCTATAACACCCCTAAGCCCATCCCCAACAATCCACTGTCTCCAGGAGGGGTTAATTCCCAAATCTCCATCAGCTGGAACCTAGAATTCAGAACACCCAAGTTTACGGGGGACACTGGAATTGTTAAGCTGAACAATGAACTTCCTTTAGGGGAGATCATTACATTAACCATTGAAAATAGCAAGGTTGTGGCATAGAATAATGAGCATGTCACATGTTACTCTCACTTTTGGTTAGAGAAGCTTCTCTTTTCAGATGGTGGCAACCCTGGGATGACTCAGAAGGCACCATGGTGCTGAGAAGAAGTGACAGAGGAGTGCTCAGCACTGAAACATCTCTAACACACCTTCCAAGACTCAGGGTCCATTGTGGAAGAGGGGGCGGAAAGAATGTAAGAGCCAAAGGAAGAGTAGGATTCCTTACAACGTGCTCCTCCAGACACAAAATGAAAATGGCCTGGATATCCATGACCTCACAGTGCCTGACACTACCTACACAAGACCATCATACTAGGAGGAAAAGATGATGATATCACACTGAAAAGAGAGACTGATTGAGAGGGGGAGGGGTTATGATGGAGAGTGAAGTTTCAAAGGGGAAAGTGGGGGGAGTGAGGGAAATAACATGGGATATTGTCTACAATTAAAGAAGTCAGTAAAAAAAAAATAATAAAATTTAAAAAAAAAAAAAAATAAATAAATAAATAAAACAAATAAATATTATTAATAAGTATAATAAACAAAGCAGTATAAATATTAAATAAATGAGTATAAATAATAAATAAAAATATATAAATATGATAAAAAATATAATAAACAAATAAGGATAAGTATTAAACAAATGAATATAAATAATAAATAAATAATAAACAATAAAAATAATATAATAAATAAATAACTATAAAAACAAATGATAAATACTAAATAAATAAATAAATAAATAAAACAACTATAATAAACTAACAAGTATAAATGTTAAATAAATTAATATAAAAAATAAATAAATATAATAAACTAATAAGTATAAATATTAAATGAATATAAATAATAAATATAATGAACTAATAAGTATAAATATTAAACAAGTATATAAATAAATAAATATCAATAATAAAGAAATAAATACAAATAATAATAAATAAATTTAAATAGTAAATAAACCTAAATAATAATAAATGAATAAATAACTGTAAATATTAAAGAAAGAAATAAAAATAAAGAAATCCTAAGAGGCCATGTGGCTGACATCCTGGCTCAAGGCCTGTCCAGTGCACAACCTCTCTGTGTGTCTAATAAGTAAATAAATGAAAATAAATATTTTAAAAATATTTTAGGTATTTATTTATTAGAGAGAGAAAAATGGAGAGGGACAGAGAGAGGCAGAGAGAGAGGAGGGAATGGACATGCCAGGGCCTCCAGCCGCTGCAAACAAACTCCAGATGCATGCGCCCCCTTGTGCATCTGGCTTATGTAGGTCCTGGAGAGTCGAACCTGGGTCCTTACGCTTCGCAGGCATGTGCCTTAACCACTGAGCCATCTCTCTCATAAAGCCCCAGTTTATTTGTTTATTATTTTATTTTGTTATTATGATGATGATCAATATCATTGTTATGATTACCATTGAGGTCGGGTGTGGCTCTAGGCCAGTGTGACCCAGAATCCACTCTGTCATCTCAGGCTGGCCTCAAACTCATGGCCACAACCCTCCTCCTCCTTCTAAGAAAATTGACTTCAATTTTCTTATTTTTTATTTTATTTTATATATTTTATTATTTATTATTAATTTATCATTTTATTTAACTTTTTATTTTAGTATATTATTTTATTTTATTATTTATTATTTTATTACTTTATTTTACTTTTTTTTTTTTTTTTTTTTTTTTTAGGTAGGGTTTGACTCTGGCCCAGGCTGACCTGGAATTAACTTGTAGTCTCAGGGTGGCCTTGAACTTGAACCTCTGCCTCCCAAGTTGGGATTATTTATTTAGCTTTATTTTACTTTTAATTTATTTTATTTTATTTTTTATTTATTTATTTTTCTATTTTATTACTTATTATTTTATTTTACTTTTTAGTTTTATTTTATTTTTTTAAATTATTGTTATTATTATTATTAATATGTTTTTGAGGTCAGATGTAGCTGTAGGCCAGGCTGACCCGGAATCTGCTCTGTGGTTTCAGGCTGGTCTTGAACTCGAGGCCCTGCTCCATTGGACATCATTTTTATGTTACTCCAGGGGATGTAAGGAGTGGCTCGGGGGGTGTAAGGAGCAGCTGCACTCATGGCTCAGCAGCTCAGGTGCTCCCTCACTCACTCATTTGTCTGTCTGCCCATGTGCAGCTGAAGGAGCCCGGGTTCGAATCTCCCCCACCCACCACCCCCTATCCTCACATGCACAAAGCCACTGGCACTGAGGATGACACCTGCACTGCACCTGGATCTGGATCTGGACCTGGACCTGGACACTGCCAGACACAGAACAGAATGGAGGACAGGAGGACGAGGATGGCGGCCTGAGTTCCACATCAGCCTGTGCTGCAACTACACCCCACCTCGGGAAAAAAAATTAATAATAATTATTATTAATAGTAATAATGAAAACCTAATAATAGTAATAATAATAAGGAAAACCAAATAGTGGTAGTGGTAGTGGTAGTAAGGAAAACCAAATAATAATAGTAATAATAATAATGATAAAAAAATAATAATAATTAAAACCAAATAATAATAGTAATAATGATGAAAACCATATAATAATAATAGTAGTAGTAGTAACAATAATGATAATAAGGAAAACCAAATAATAATAATAATAGCAATAATAAATCACTTGGGCGTGGTGGCACTCACACCTTTCATCCCAGCAGCACTGGGCAGGCAGAGGTAGAAGGGTCGCGGCCGTGGGTTCAAGGCCAGCCTGAGACACCAGAGTGAATTCTGGGTCAGCCTGGGCTAGAGCCAGACCCTACCTCAAAAACAAAAAAAAAATATATATATATATATATATTTATGTATATAAATTTACATATAACCTTAACCTAATCTACTATGATATATACATAAATTTACATATTTACATATAAGTTTATATATATATATATTTGTATATATATTATGTAGTATATATAATATATAACAATATATAACACATAAAATAATATATTGTACATATTATATATGTAAATATATATCAATATATATTTATGTATATGTGTATAGGTTTCAATATATATTCATATATAAATTTACATATTTACATATAAGTTTAAATATAAATTTAAATATGTACTTATATAATATGTAATATATAAAATAAATGTATATTATACATATTATATATGTAATAATATATAAAATAAATATATATTATACATATTATATATGTAAATTTATATATATAACACACTAAACACCTCCTCCTGCTGTTGGCTACATGACACTGTACTTACGGTAGATGTTACATTTATTTCTTTGGTTTTTGGGGTTTTTTTTGGTTTTTGAGGTAAGGTCTGGCTGTAGCCCAGGCTGACCTGGAATTCACTCTGTCGTCTCAGGCTGGCCTCAAACTCACAGCCACAGCCTGAGCTAGAGTGAGACCCTACCTCTAAAAGCCAATAAATAAATAAATAAAATAAAGAAGGGCTGGAGAGATAACTTTGTGGTTAAGGCATTTGCCTGCAAAGCCTAAAGACCCAGATTTGATTCCCCAGGTCCCACGTTAGCTAGATGCACATGGTGGCACATGCATCTGGAGTTCGTTTGCAGTGGCTGAAGGCCCTGGCGCACCCATTATCTCTCCCTCTCCATCTTCTTCTGTCTCAAATAAATAAATAAATAAATAAATAAACAAACAAATAAATAGAATACACAAGTGATTCAGAATCATAAGACATATGCCCACAGGGAACTGATAGCTATTTTCTAAGCAAGCTGCAACTGACACGGGGAAGAATGTCCATGAATTTCAGTCCCTGTTCCTCCTCTCTTTTATTTGCTCCTCCCAAATTATGCTGAACATTCTGTTTTCATCCTGGAGCAAGGAAAATACTTATTTATTTAAATTTTTATTTATTGGAGTGAGACCCTACCTTGAAAAGCCAAAAATAAATAAATAAAATAAAATTTATTTATTTATTTATTTATTAGGGAGAGAGTGAGAATGGGTGCACCAGGGCCTCCAGCCACTGCAAACGAACTCTAGATGCATGCTCCACCTTATGTATCTGGCTTATGTGGGACCTGGAGAATTGAACTGGGGTCCTTAGGCTTCACAGGCATGGGCCTTAACCGCTAAGCCACCTCTCCAGCTCGGAAAATATGTATTAACTGGGTAGGAAATTCCACATTTTGGCGTCTTCTTGGGCCATCATGAGTTGTAAGCGGCTGGGTGCATAGCTGTCAAAGGACTCAGTTTCAGTTCCCCCAGACCCACCTTAAAGCCACATGTACAAGGAGATCCATGCACCTGGAGGGTTTTTGTTTGTTTGTTTGTTTGTTTGTTTGTTTGTTTGTTTGTTTTTTGCAGTTCCTGGAGACCCTGGCACATTTATTCTCTCTCTTAAATAAATAAATAGGAAAAATCAACTTTAAAAAGAACCTAGAAAGCAATTTCTTCCTTTTTCTTTCTTTTATTTATTTATTTATTTATTTATTTATTTATTTTTTTATTTTTTTTATTTTATTTTATTTTTTTTTTGGTTTTTTGAGGTAGGGTCTCACTCTAGTTCAGGCTGACCTGGAATTCACTCTGTAGTCTCAGGGTGGCCTCGAACTCATGGCTGTCCTCCTACCTCTGCATCCCAAGTGCTGGGATTAAAGGCATGTGCCACCATGTCCGGCTTCTTTTTCTTTTTGAAAGATAGTTTACTGTACTTGAATGGCAAACTTGCAGGAAAAGCACAGAACAGACAA